>PVIJ01015242.1:0-37246 GCA_004024925.1 Scalopus aquaticus
CCATCCATAGGTCACATCATTTACAGGTCTGCTTTCAGCTACTTTGATACCCATTCCGCAGCCACAGCCACCCCCACACGATTTCCACCTCCCTGCCTGAATGTTTGAAATCTGACTAATCCAAATGAAGATGTGTAACGTTATAAAATACATACTGAATTTTTAAAACACGAAAAATAGAAAACGTCTTTAAAATACAAAGAATATAAATCATCTCAGAAGGCTTTGTATTGGACACATGCCCATGTTTAAATTTCGCTTGTTTCCTTTTACTTTTTTAATGTGGCTACTAGGCATTTTTTCATTATAAATGTGGTCTGCATTATGATCCATCATATTTCTCTTGAACATCGCTGTGCTCGTGGCTTCTCACTCTTCCTTTCTAGCTTTCCTCACTATCACCACCTAACTCAGGCCCTCATTTCTCAGCTGGTGCCCCAAATTGTGGCTAATTTAGTCTACATACTGTAGCCACAGGATCTGTCTTCACTGTGCAATCGACCACATCCCTCCCTGACTTACACCCTTTCGGTGACAGGCTGCATTCTGGGTAAGGTCCGTCTGCTCCACAAGGCGCCCAAGGGTCCTGGAGATATGAGCTTCGTGTTCGGCGGGACCTGTCGCATGAGAGAGCCCATCAACGTCCCGGCAATGCTCTGATTCAGGGGACTCGCGCCTTCATCCTCATGGAGGCGCCATCCCTTAAAAAGAAAAAGGAGAAAAGAGATTCCCTGGTGGGACTGATCTGTCTTTTATCCCAAAGGTCCATTCAGGTCAACAAAGCTCATTCTTCGTCACCCCCATTTCTGGTGTCACCCCTGGTTATCTTGCTCTGTCTCTGCGCTGGCCCTTTGGTCACTGTAGATGAGCTGAGGGTCCCTCTTGGGGGCTCTGGGAATGGGGAAGCGGAGTTCTGTTGAGGCAGAGCAGCCCCTCCCTCAGAATGAAGGGGCTGCAGCAAGTGGTATCAATGTTGTGTGTGGGGGCTGAGTGGTAGGTAGTTCAGCCAGTGTGAACGGGATGCATCTGGGGCGGGCGTCCTGCCCTCGGTCTTCCCATGTACCTGCTCCCCCCTGCAGACCATCGTGACCTGGGAAGATGAACAGCTGGTGTGTGTGCAGAAGGGGGAGGTCCCCAACCGCGGCTGGAGACACTGGCTAGAGGGCCAGATGTTGTATCTGGTAAGCTGGGTGAGGGCCCGGAGAGCTGCTCCAGCTCGGGGTGACCCTATGCCCAGGTCAAATAAGTCTACTCCTCCCCACCCCACCCCAGCTCCCCAAGGAAGGAAGACAAAGGCACTGGGAGGAGCAGAGAGAAGAAATAGCACAACCAGGGCCAGGCTGTTTGCCAGTCAGACGAGAGATATAAATCAGAACTGGAGAGGGACTGAGCCATTTACACTCCTAACCTGGTGACCCTCCTTCCTCTGGGGTGAAACCTTGAGGTTGGGACAATGAGACAATTCCCCTACATCACGCCTGGGGCTACTGTATCCCGAAGCATTCAGTGTTGCTCAAGGACCTGGAGGCAGGAGCGCCTGCTGCAAGAACCGCCTTTCTCCTTGTCGTTCCTCCTCTGTCCCCAGGAGCTGACCGCAAGGGACGCCGTGTGCGAGCAGGTCTTCAGGAAGCGCCAGTAGCCGGAGAGGGGCCAAATGCCCCCCAGATGGCAGCAGTCCAGAGCTCCCCCCCCCAGGGCCTCCTTCCTGTCCGGGTTAACCGGGGTCAGCGATCTCTTGCCCAGGCACTTCCCCTCCCTGGGGGTCCCTCCTCACCCCCCCCCCCATGTTGATATGTTCATCTGCAACTTGCAGCCCCGGGCCACATTGCCTTCTCCCCTCATCCTTCCCTGCAGTATTCCGTGCACACCTCCCCTCCAGCCCCAGGCCTGGTCTCCTGGGTGAAAGAAACAGGACAAGGGGAAAGGACCCTTGGGAATAACCCATCTCGACTCTAGTTTCTTTGGCCTCTTATTTTTCCATCTAAGAAAGACCTAAGCTCCAAGTCTTTGGGGCTTACTGAAAACCCTATCTTGGTGGACCTCTTGGGAAACTGTACTGGGGTTCAAGACTTGAAACAGGGGCGACAGGGAGTGTCTCTGCCCATTTCTTTGTCCCTATTCATGAGAAAGCCCAAGCTGGGCTCCCCTCCTCCCCCTGCCCTCCCCCCCCCAGACTATTTTGGGCACCTTCTGTCCTGGTTATCCTACCATGCCCCTATATGTGGGGAAGAGGGATGGAACTGGGAAAGGTCTTTGTCCAGAGGTGGGGGCAGGTGGGAAGCTTCTAGATAGTGAGCTGGACTCCGTATTTGCTTGAGAAAGACAGGCAGCAAGAAGGCCAGAAAAGACTAGAAAGGACAACAGATGGGAGGAAAAGGATAGAAAGATGGGGGCATGGGGGTGTTTCAGCACCCATAGGGAGAAGGCTGACTGGCTCTAGGGCCCCCTGCTTAAAGGCCATCGAGGCTGGGGACAGAGCATCAGGGGAAGAACAGATGAGCAAGGCCCCACAATTCGGGTTCCAAAACCACTACCCTGGAAAATAGCCCAGAAGGTGGGTTCTGTTCAGGGTCTGGGCCAGTCCCCCTCCCGCCACCTCCCTAACTCCAGAGTCTTGATTCTTCCAGAATAAAAGTCCTGTGGGGCAAGAGACAGAGAGGCAGGCTCAGTGTGGGTGGGGACAAAGCCTGACTGGGGAAGGGAAGGGGGGTGTTGGAAAGTCCCTGGCCGTTCTCATTAGATGAACCCCTACCCCTCTTCCTGCATTGGTTGGGCCCCCTACACCCTCAAGAGCCACCCGGACTCTGGCCAAGAAGAACTGGGCTGCTCAGCCAGGAAAGCATTTGGAAAAGCAAAAGAAAGTGGGAAGGGATTTGTGTACATCCTGCCCAGCCTCTGCAGATGTCCCCAGCTGTGGGGAGTGCAGCACCCTCCTCTGGGCAAAGCCACCAAGTAGAAGCTCCAAAGGCTGCTGCTTCCTACCTCGTCCCTTTCCAAGGGACAGCAAAACAGATTTATTTATTTATTTATTTATTTTTAAGATTTATTTATTTATTTATACACACAAGCTGGGGTGCAGGCCAGAGGTGTGGGGCGGCGAGAGGGTTCACCAGAGACAGAGCGGGGAGCAGAACAGGTAGATCAGAAATACACTGCTGAGGGGAGCAGCGGGCGAGGCAGGAGAGGTCTGCTGCGCCATGTGAGAATCTCCCCGGCCGGGCGTCAAACTCCCTTGGTGCTACTGACAGCTCCACAGCGCAGTGCTCAACCACTGCACCACCAGGGAGGCCCCAGGTATTATTTTTGCTTGTGCACTCACCCTCGGCTGAAGTCGACAGGTCAGTGCAGCGCCTCCGGCCACTCTGAGTTCACGTGCATGTCCAAGCCTCTGCCCGCAGGGTTGTCCTCTGCTCTCCGTGCCAGTCCAGCCACCCTGCTGGAGTCTTGCCTGGGGGCCTGACCTAGGAGCTTGAAGGCCCATGTGGCCACTGCCCAAGAGAAAGCAACCAGTCTCCCCAAACTCCTGAGACCTGAGCCTTCGCTCCATCAACTTCAAAGTCCACACCGACCCCAGCCCTCCAGGAGCCAGAGTCCCAGAGGTCTTCAGACCCCCAGATGGACACCAGCAACCAGAGGGGGATCGAATAGCTCCAGAAGCATCTCCAAAGAGACATCTCATCTCCCAACACCCCAACCTAAAACTCTGGGGAGCCAGGGCTGCTGTTTCCTCTGTGAGCAGCAGGGGGCGCTGCTCACTGCAGTGAGGGTCAGACTCACCAAGTTCCATCTTCCCCTCTGACAAAACTTCTTGAATATTACATTACTCACCACACACACACACACATACACACACACACACGCAAATACACACATGCACACACACTCCCAATCCACAAACTCATCCTCACAAGACCCCAAGGCTGCGTCATTCATCCTTAGATGGACGACCTGGTCACCAAGGACACCAGCATGAAGGAAAGTCAGGGCAGGTGACAAAAGGTAAAGGACGGGCAGGTCCCCGGGGTGTCCCCTCCTGAGCCCTTCGGGGGGCATACAAAGCTGACTTTGACTTTGTTGACCAGAGTCTTAGCCCCAGGGAGATGACCAGGCATCCAAAAGTGTTTCCCTGCATGACAGAAGAGCCACATTTCCAAGCCAAGCCCTGGCCCCTCCCAATCCTACAGGCCGAGCACCAAAGGTCCCCAAACAGCCTTCCAGCTGAGCCCAGCGATCTTCACGTCATCCTTTAAGCCAGTCTGATCCCCAGAAGAGACTGACCCAGAGCGGCCAGAGGGCGGGGCAGGGTGTGCCTCTGAGCAGGAGCCACAGGCTCCCCAGGACTCAGGTGCTGCATTCTGGTCGGGAGCCCAAAAGGAGGCAGAAGCAGCAAAGGAGACCCCCCCATCTCAGTCCCCCACATGCCCCAGCCCACCTGCTGGACCTGCATATCGGGAAGGAGCCAGGCGGAAGCAGGCGACTCCTCACTAAAGCACAGAGACGATTCCAGCCTGGAGGCTGACCCTGGAACTGGGTTGGAGCCTTTACCGGTAGCGGGGGACCCCACGGGACCACTGCAGTCCTAGTAACCCTCCCCCGATCGTTACCCCCTAAGAGGCAAAACCGCATCTGGACAAGGGCTCCCAAAGGTCAGGAGCCCCGACAGGGATGAAGATGAGGGTGGCGCTGCCCCTCCACGGTCTCTTCTTCCTCCACTGGGGCTGGCTGAACCTTGCCCAACCTGGGGGCCACCGCCAGCACCCCACCCAGCTTTCTGGGAGAGCTCCCAGGACATCCCCCACCACCATGACCCGCTCAGTGTGACGCACCCATGCCAGCAGGCTCCCCAAGGACCGACCTGCAGCCACCCAGGCTACGTCCATGCTTATGGACAGGTGAGGATGGCGGGCGTGGAACTAAAGCAGAAGATGAAAGGGTCAAGGTTGGGGTTTTGGTGGGCTCTGTGAAGGGCCCTGATGGAGCCAATTTGGGTTTGCTTGGCAGGGGAGGGGCAGAGAGAAGCAAAAATGATGGTCAAGGCATCTGAAGTTTGGGGGGTCCCAGAACCAGCACCCACAGATCCTAGATCTCAGCCAACAAGGCGTCTCTGGGGCAGCTCTGTGGGCACCTGTGGTCCACACTGAGTACCCACCCCCGCCAGAGGCCATTTCAGGGTCCGGGACGTGAGGTAAGTTCACCTGCAGCCCTGACCCTTCAGCAAGAACGAGGGGATGCCCGTGTTCGCAAGGATGTGCTGGCCCGCCAGGCTGAGGGGATCGTCCGCCTCCCCCGTCCGTCCTGAGTCTCACTTCCCTCTGCCCTCACTTGGGAGATGGGAGTCCTAGGAGCCTCTGGTCTGCCTCGCGGGGGCAGTGCCCAGCCAGAGCGCCACAGCACAGCCAGGACGCTGAGCTCACGGTAAAGCCCTTGCTTCAGAGGCTCTAGATGACCCCAAAATAGTACCCGAACTGGGAGGGAGTCATGCCTAAGCCAGGTGAGCAGACTGTGGCGTCAGGCTGCACCTCTTACTAGCAATGTGGGGCACGTCTACAGCCACTGACTTTCACTGATGAGCCTCGTCTCTTGGTCAGACAAAGCGGTACCAAGAATCCTTCCTTCCTCCTAGGGACTGTGTGAAGATTCCTTGCAAAAACACTCAGCAGAGTACCAGGAATAGAGGCTGCCCTGACAAAAGTTAGCTATTTTCACTCTTGTTATCTCCTACCTCTTCTCGATTGAAATTCTCTTCACTGGAAGCGAAGCCTGGTACTCTGCCACTAAGGGTGACCCGTAGCTACCCATGCCCTGACACCCTTCCCACACCTCATTTACACCTGAGTGTAAGTGACTGACACCAGAGTGTTTGAGACATGTAGCCCTCACCCTGGCGATCACAGCAGGCAAAAGGTCCCAGGGAAGGGGTATCAGTGGGATAGTGAGGAAGTATCTCCCCATTCTCACCCCAGGGTCTCAGACTGGACTCTCTCCCTGAATCCCAGAGCCACTCACCTTCAGACGGAAAGTCCACACAAAGCCCCCAGGGGGTGGGAGATTTGTGCTGAAATCGCCACTCTGAACTTGTCCTTTTGAGCAGTCTGCTGGCAAGGAGGTGTAGTCCTTGTTTCTCAGGTCGCTGGTTATCCTCAGGTTGGAAAGTTCATGCTACCTGGGCCTTCACCTTCTTACCCTTCCTCTCTCCTCAACACTCCCTGGTCTCTTTGCTGTCCTCCCCAAGCCCCACCTCCACTTGTGTTTGGTCTCCTGTGGGTCCAGCCTGTTGTATTCTGATGACAGGGGCGAAGAGCCCTTCAGATCTTAGGGTAAAGGAGGAGGTGCCCTTAAGCACTCTGATTTCAGGGTCATACAGCTCAAATACAGCCACACCTAGCTAACAGCTGTAACATCCTGCTGAGTGGCTGCACTATTGTACTAAAATAATACGCCTACTTCTGGGATAGCCAGCCTCCAAGATGGCTCCCAGTGAGTCCTGGTTCCCGGCATCCCCATCTTTGTATGGTCCCCTCGTACACTGTGTCAGGATTGGTCTGTGTGCTCAATACATATGGCTCCAGAATGAGAATACCATAGAACCCAGCAATATCACTCTTGGGCATCTAGCCACAGGATGCAAAACATAACAAAAACCCCCACAGTGTTCAAGGCAGCATAATTTACAATAGTTAGGACATGGAAACTGCCAATGTCCATCAGGGACCACAAGAAGATGCAGCATAACCACACCGTGGAGTATTATACAGCCCTAAGAAAGCATGAAAGGCGGCCATTTTCAACAAAGTGAAGGGAATTTGAAAGAATTCTTTACAGCAAAGTAAGTTAGGATAACAACAATTAAAACCACTGGACAGGGCCTCCCTGGTGGCGCAAGGGGTTAAGTCTCAGCACTATGAAGTTATCAGCAGCCACTGCAGCATGAGTTCCATCCCCGGCCAGGGAGATTCCCACAGGGCGCAGCAGACCTCTCCTGCCTCCCTTCCTCAGCAGTGTATTTCAGTCAATCCGCCTGTTCTGCTCCCCGCTCTGTCTCTGGTGAGTCCTCTCACCTCCCCACATCTCTGGCTTACACCCCAGCTTGTGTGCATAATAAATACATCTTTAAAAAAGAACAAACCACTGGCTGGTCACACAGCAGACAATTCAATAACCTAAAACAGTTTCAAAAACCAGTGGGCTAATATTAATACACACCCTGAGGGATCTGAGGTTAAGAGGGAGGAGGGGAGAAGGGGAAAGGAAAGCACAAAGGATGGTGGTGGGGAAAATAATCCTTCAATGGGATCATTCTATTAAAAAAATTAATCTTTGAATAAATGAATACACTTTGGTGACTTCCCCTGGTGAGTATTCCTTTATTTGGTTCTATTCTAGGAAGAATCAGAATGCAAGCTGGAGTGGTTCAATTTTTAGTATTTTGGGCACTCTGAGTTACTAAGAAAATGCTCATCAACACTTAACAATCACTTTATTGTATAAAATATCTTCCATTTTCTTAAGTGTTTGATAGTTCTTTGCTTTCAGATGCTTTTTTCCTAATTATTTGTCTAGGCACTAATGGAATCATCTGAGTATTTATTATCAAAATATCATTTCATCTAATGACAATATTTTATCTCTCTTGGGTGTTTAGCAGAGATAGGCAAAAATTTTTAGAAAACACCTTAAATTTATGTCAATGGATTTTTTGACAGGGAACCAAGCTTGCCGAGGAAGGAAAGAATCGTCATTTCAAAAAAAGAAAAAAGAATGTGGCATCAGTATAGTATGTCACTTCCAAGCCCAGGATAACTTCATGTCTATAGTTAACAATACTGCATTATTATACACTTAAATATTTTTAAGAGGGAAGACCTCGAGTTGTGTTCATGCCACAATAAAACAAAAATATTTTTTAGGGCCTCCCTGGTGGCACAAAAGGTTAAGTCTCAGCACTATGAAGCTATCAGCAGCAACTGCAGCACGAGTTTGAGTCCCAGCCAGGGAGCTCCCCACAGGGCACAGCAGACCTCTCCTGTCTCCCCGCTGCTCCCCTCAGCAGTGTCCTTCAGTAGATCCACCTTTTTTGCTCCCCACTCTGTCTCTGGTGAATTCTCTCACCTCCCACACCTCTGGCCTACACCCAGTTTGTATGCATAAATAAATAAATCTTAAAAAAAAATGAACAATGAAAGAAAACGTAAGGCTGGAGGACGCCTCCCATCCACAAGACTACTACGTCCCACAAAGGGCCAGAGACACGCCACGGGAGGCAGGGGCACAGGTCAGTGGTGATGGTCTGAAACTTCCCAGGGACGGCGAAAGGGGCAAGGCCAGGCTCGGTGAACTCCACTCCCTCAGCCTCCGCCTCAGGAAGACAGGAAGGCGGCCTGGGTGCCTCTCTCAGCCCACCTGCCTCCACTGCAACTGCAGTTCATGTGAATCTCTTCCAGAAGCACCCTCAAAATCACACCAAGAGATAATGTTTAACCAGCTGTCTGGACATCTCCGTGCCTGGTCAAGGCGACACTAAAACAAAACATCATATAAACAAAAAACAGAGTGTTTAACTTCCAAAGGTCATGAGGCAAATAAAAGCAGAGCTAAGATTTGAACCCAAACAGATTGGCTAGAGAGGACCCCGGCCACCAAACTTGGGGTTTCTCAACCTGAGCACTGTTAACATTATTGATTTGGGGGTCAGAGAGTTTGTGTTGTGGGAGGTGTTGGCATGTGGCGAGCACCCTGCCTCTGCCCGTTCGATGCCAGTAGCGTTTATCCCAGCTGCAAAAACCATAAATCTCTAGAGGTTGTCAGAGGCCCCCCTGGAGAGCAAGATGTGGCCTGGTTAAGAATCACTGGTCTCGGGCCTCCCCGGTGGCGCAGCAGTTGAGCGCTGCACTGTGGAGCTGTCAGCAGCGGCGACGCGAGTTCGACGCCCGGCCGGGGAGAATCCCACATGGTGCGGCAGACCTCTCCTGCCTCGCCCGCTGCTCCCCTCAGCAGTGTATTTCTGATCTGCCTGTTCTGCTCCCCACTCTGTCTCTGGTGAACCCTCTCGCTGCCCCACACCTCAGGCCTGTACCCCAGCTTGTATGTATTAATAAATAAATCTTAAAAAAAAAAAAAAGAATCACTGGTCTCACCATTTCGCTGCTCTGCCTCTCTAAGCAAGTTGTGACTGTCGGGCCCAAGGCCCTTTTTTGCTTTCTCAACCCAATTTTATGTCATCCCTCCCTTAAAAACACCACTTATAACATTTCTGCTCAGCGTACTTTGGGTGCCCAGGCTTTCACCCAGGGGGCCATTCGGCCACCCACAGGACAACAACTTCGGGGCCATCTCCCTGGGCAAGACTGGCAGGTTGGTTTCACCCACATGCCTGCACACGAAAAGGTAAAACATCTTCTAGTGTTCGTTGACACCTTTTCAGGATGGATTGAGGCGTTTCCCGCTGCCCATGAAACCGCAGAGGTGGTAGCTGAGACCCTCGTAAAACAAATAACCCCTCGCTTCGGTGTTCCTGACACACTCCAGTCGGATAATGGACCAGCCTTCATCTCCAAGGCAGTTCGTTTGACAGCCGAGCTCCTAGGAATTACATGGAAACTCCATATCCCATACCACCCTCAGTCCTCAGGCAAAGTAGGAAGGGCCAATGGTCTACTTAAAACTCACTTAACTAAGCTCTGCCAGGAACTCCGCAAATCTTGGGTAGATCTCCTTCCCCTAGCGCTAATGAGAATAAGGGCTAGACCTTGGAGCCCCCTCTTTGTCAGCCCCTTTGAACTCATGTATGGCAGGCCTTTTCTTTTAGGCTTCACCTCCCCAGCACAAGATCACCCCCTAGTGGGTTACCTGCCTCTTTTCACTCTTCTCCAGCAGCTGCTCCGGGACCTCGCAGCCCGCTACCTGCCCCGACCAGAGCCCGGAAACCCACAGGTTAAACAGCTCCATCCCGGTGACCAGGTATTGCTGGAAAATCTTACACCTAGGCCTCTGCAGCCTCGGTGGACAGGACCACATACAGTCATCTTGACCAACTCTACTGCGGTCAAGGTTCTGGGGGACCCCATGTGGCATCACCTTCCCGAATTAAACACAGCCCCCCTCACTGGTCTGTGGCCCCTACAGAATCCCTGACCCTCCACTTCTCTCGTAACTCTGGATTCCTCAAACCCCCTCCTAACGCGCAGGTTTAAGTCTTTTGTGCTCGAGCTTTTACACGACATCTCCTGGTTTTACCCTGATCCCCCCTCCCCACAAGATGTCCTCCTCTGGGTCGAAGACCAGGTCTATCAGGGTACTCTACAAGAATTTTCTCCACTTGAAACTTCCCTCTTTTCCTTTCTCCTCTTCTTGTGCCTGGCTCTATCCTCTACTTCTCCTCCCGTTTATAATAACCGTAGGGGAAACATCTAGCACTTACTTGTGGGCTTTAAGGCCCTGGAAACCTATTCAGAACAAACAAAACTGGTGGGAACAGCTGACTGTTCGCCCCAAGGCTGTCAGGCCTCAATTACTATTCCTTTGGCCCTTACTTCTATCACAGCCGACAACAATCCTTATGCCTGCTTTATGTACGACCAGACCAAATCCCACTGCCATAAATATCCGGAATATGGGGGCTGTCCCTACTGGTCCTGCAACACCCACCTCAGTAGAAACAACTGGAAAACGTTCCAGGCCAAGGGAGATTCATTTCAACTAGTAATCAAAGACCCATGGGACCAGAGGGGGGGCTACAGGGGTCAGGGGTACACTTTATTCGTGGGGAAATGCGGCAAAACCTACTTCTACTATCTTCATCTCAAGACAGTACATTCCAGGACCAAACTCCTCTGTCCAGATAGTTAACTCTGTCCTCCAGGCTGAAGCAGGGCTTCAAGCTGACATACAACCCCTTCAAAAACCTGATATACCATCCCCTTTTCCTTCTTGCATGGACCTCATAGCCCAGTCGCTAAAATGGCTCAACCAGACAGGGTTCAACTCTTCTCTCACTCATTGTTTCCTCTGTACCTCCCTCCAGCGCCCTCTTTTAGCGGAGGTTCCTCTCACCGCTCCCCTCACCCCCACTCCCTCCCCACCTTCCCGGGCCGGTGCAAAACACTGGGCTCACTTCCACTTTGGGACTCCCAAACGGGGGCTGACTCCCCGTGCTACTTTGCGGGCCCCCAAGCTCTTCCAACTATCTGCTCCTCAGTATCTAACACGTCCTCTGTAATCCGACCTCCTCGGGGCGTGATCTTTTGGTGTAACAGCACCTTACACACCTGCATTACTGCTCCCACAAGGGGCCCTGCATGCTGGCCATGGGTACCCCTCAGCTTATGCTGTACACTGAGTCAGAACTCGCCCTTTTACTCCCGCACACCAGGAGCGAAGGGCTGCCTGCCTCCCTGTCCTATTAGGCATCAACTTAGCGGCCTCAGCTCGTTTGTCCGGAAGGGCCCTTGGGGTCGGCCTCTCTTCTTTCCATGATCTCTCGAAAACACTCGAGGGGGCGATAGAGTCTTCCTCCGCATCTGTTCTTTCCCTTCCGCGACAGGTACCGTCCCTAGCAGGAGTCGCCCTCCAAAACAGGAGAGCCTTGGACCTTCTAACGGCTGAAAAGGGGGGGACGTGTCTCTTCCTCAGGGAGGAGTGCTGCTGCTATATAAATGAATCAGGTGGAACAAAATGTGAGAAAACTGGAAGAACTAGCCAATGATCTATGAGCCTGGAGACAAAATGATGACTCTTCTCTCTGGCAGAGGGGAACGTCCCCACTCAGGGCCTGGCTCACCCCCTCCTGGGACCCTGGATACTAATCGCTTTATTCTTTGCCTTTGCACCCTGTTTCCTCCGTTTCCTCCACTTTCTTTCCAGCCGCATCCGGTCGATGAGCCAAACTACTTTCAACCAGCCCCTCCTGCGCCCACGCCAACCGCTGGCCCAGGCAGATGTTGAGTCGGGACATGCCCGCGCAATCCCACTACGACCCCCTCAGCAGGAAGTAGCTAGATGACTAAGTCGCCCCTATCCCCATGATCAAAAGGTGGGCATGTTAGGCTCAGCCCGCCCCTCCCCAACAACAAGGGCACCGTGAAGAATCTGGGGGAAGATGTGTGACCTTGGAAGGCTTCTCACGCCCCCACTCCCAAGACGGACCGCAGCAGCCCAAATGCACCTGCAAGGCCACCAGCTCCAAATGGAGTTGCCCCCGCCCTTGGAATCCCGCATAAAAACCCGCCCCCCTTGTTGGGGGTGCGACTCCATACACCGCCGCCCAGGAGTGGCTAATAAAGGCCTCTGTATCTTACATTCCCCTCTGCTTCATTGCCTCTTCTCTCCTCGACCTTACAGTGACATTTATTGACTGGCACTCTCCCAGGGAATTTCGACTATTAACTCCTTTAATCTTCTCTGCAGTAGTTCCCATCATCCTCCACCTCAAATTGTCTAAGCTCGCAGTACCTGGGTTTGAACCTGGTAACCCTGACCGCAGCCCACCCCCTTAACCATTAAGCCACCTGAGGCCTGTGGTGGCCCAAGAACAGGGAGTTGGCCAAAGAGTCACAAATGTCTTGCCAAGGTCAGACAACGGGAGCCGGGAGATTTTCTGTGGCTGGCACAGAGGTGAGAGGGGAGCACAGAATCGGGGCAGAAATTATGAATGAAGAATGAGCTGTCAATGCAGAGTGTGCCAGGATAATCAAGAGGCTTGGACTTCATGTTGTGTCTGTCATTGAAAGGCTTTAAGCTGGTGAGGGCATGATGGACTGGCACACTCCTTGGGGGTGATTTCACCCCTGCCCAAATATCTTTAATTTATACAAAAAGAAGCCAAAGCCCAAACTGGCAGTCCTGACCCCCCTTGAGGAGCATGAAGGCCAGACCCAGCTCTCTCCCTAGCGTCACTTTTCTCCCTTGAATCCCTGATCTGTCCCACTCTCTACCGTCTGCTGGGGACAGAAGCCCGGTCCCACCCATCTCTGCTCTCCACCCTTCCCTGCATCTCTCCTTACCTGCCCCTGGGCATAAGCCCCAACAAACCCTGGCCCAGGACAGGCTAACAAAAGCGAGGAAACTGACCTGAACCCCGCCCCAGCCCAGGTCTCCCTCAGCTGTTCGGATTCCCAGACAGGGGACCTCCTTTCTAGGTTCTGGGGTCTAAAGAAGGCGACCTCGCAGGTAGGAAAACCCCGCTGCCCCTCGCGAGCCCTTCCCCACACAGGACAGCAGGTGGCAGCACTGACAGGAAACTCAAAAATGAAAACAAAAGTAAGAATCCAAAGTGTGAAAATGTGTGTGCACTTCTGGGTTCACACCCATGTGCTTCCTCTGCTTTCTCCCCATGTACCCCGCCCCCCACCACCCCAACCCATCACTCTGAAGCAGTCCCCCACTCCCTCTGCTCTGGGCCTGTCTTCAGTTAATGAGAAACAAAATCCAAAGGGCACAGGGTGAAGGGCTCTCTGTTCAGTGAAATTCCTGTCATGTTATAAAGTCAAAGGTCAAAGGTGTGAGAACTGGAGATGGGGGAGAGCTGAGCCAGCAGGATACCAATGTGTTTCTCAACAGAAGCTCCCCAAGGCCGAGAGAATCCATGTCTGGCCCACATTTGTACCTAACAGCAGACGGTTCTTCGTTAATCACGCGGATTAAAGACGGGTCTAGCCTCATTTGAGGGCTGTGGACGGCCTCATCCGTCCTGTCTGTTGACAATGAGCATTTTAAATAGATGTATGTGGTAATGATTAAAGTGACTTAATGACATTACAGGAATTTCACTCAACAGAGAAAACTTCTAATCCATTGTTATTGGGGTAACAATAGTTTATAACATTCCATAAGTTTCAGGGGGGCAGCATGGTAGTTCCACATCTGTAAACACTGAGTCACGGACCCCACTAGAAGTCTAGTTCCCATCCCAGAGAGAAACCTCTTTTAATCATCCACACAGCCCTCTCCTCTAACAGGGTCATACTCACTTTGGGGTGTTTCGTGGATGTTTTCAATTCTTGTGAACATCACATACTTACAATTTGAAGGTTCTTTGCTTCCCTCCTTTTATTCAGTCCTCCTGGCTCTGTTTGGGAAACTACACACAGAGCAGATGTGGCATTGGCTTTTGAGGGACTCACACTTAGCTAAAGGAAAGCGAACGAGAGAGATAACTGAAGAACTTGAACTAGCCCGCGGTTCCAGCTTGCCTGGGACGGAGCTGTTTCAGTGACAGTTCCAACAAGCCAAGGTCACTTCTATGAGAACAAGGGCCCCCATACAGCAGTTCAGAGGTCAGAATTCCATGTGTCATTTTCAGATGGGCCTTTGAACTCTATCTCTTTGCCTTTCCTTTTTATAATTTTAGCTATAAATTTACGTAAGTTGCTCTAGGACAACTATTCTCAAACTTTCTAGCCTTAAAAAGTATTGAGAATCCCCAAGACGCTTGTTTCTGTCAATTCCATCTGCTGTCACTGTATTAAAAGTTGTCATTGTATACAGAGGTCATCTGTTGTCATCTGTATAAGACAGAACATTTTAAAACACAGGGGATACAAACACACATTTCATTAGTTGTCAGGACAATGTCCTCACACTTCAAGGAAGAGCAAGAGGAAGCAGCAAATAGCATCTCAGCTTTGTTATAAAAAATATTGGGGGGGGGAGGGGAGGGGTCAAAAAGGAGAGGGAAGAACAGAGAACTTGGTGATGGGTCACGGGGGCTATGGAGGTGGGAGAACTATATGGTCTGCGCCTGAGGGGGGAATCAAATACTGCCCCAAAATGAACAGTGATGTAAGAAAATAAATTTAATTTTAAAAAAGGATCATTTTTAGCTTATAACTCCCCCTCCCAAAAGGATGTCAGGAGTGTCCCCAGACCCCAGGAAGGGAACCACATCTCAGTAGAGAACTGAGCCTTAACTTTTCAGGTTCCTGAGAGTTAATTTGTGTGAAGAAACTTGGGAATTGAATGGATCCTCCCCCTGGTGCCTTAAGCCATAGTTTTGAGTATGTTGCATTACAGGTCCCACATTACAATATCATTTTTGCTCTAGACAGAAATACGTATTTTTTTAAGATTCACTTATTTATGTATACAAGAGCTGGGTTGCAGGCCAGAGGTGTGGGGGCGGGGGTGTGAGGGGATTCACCAGAGACAGAGTGAGGAGCAGAACAGGTGGGTTGACTGAAACACACTGCTGAGGGGAGCAGCAGGGAGACAGTCTGCTGTGCCATATGGCAAGCTCCCTGGCTGGGGATTGAACTCAGGCCCACACTGGCTGTGATAGCTCTATAGCGCCGAGACTTTAACCCCTGTGCCACCAGGGAGGCCCTAGATTCACGTTTTAACAAAAATTTCCAAAAATGTATGCTTCTCTTTTCCTTTCATCATTTTAAGTTTCTCAGACCTGTCTATTTTTACCCTCCTTCTAAACTGCGTTAGTGAAATTCTGGCACTTGGTTTTAAAAAAACAAACCCCACAAAATGCTAATGAAATAAATCCCAACAAAATGAGAACACCCTCCCTCTTGTCCCAGAAGTGCCAAAAATCAGACATAATTCTGCTTCATAAAGCTGATTCGGATGAAGTGGTGAATCAAGAACATTCAATCTTGCTGGTCTGAAAATATATAATCCCGTTCTATACTATATTTATATCATCTCTGGAAACGTAATTTGCACGAAGGCATCTTTTAAGGCATTCGGAAATGATTGCTATGTGACCAGTGTAATGGAATCTGCAAACTTAAAAATCTGCAGCTCTAGTTGGCTATTGATAACTTTTTACTCTGAAAATGATATTTAAATTAACCTCTTCCATTTCTAAAAAAACTTAACTACTTATGAGATTGTTGTTTGTTAAACTGGAAGAATATCTCTGGGGTCTCTCTTCTCCTTTTCAGCACGAAAGTAAAATTCCATTATTCTGTTTGATTTTGTTTTACAAAGAGTTCAAGAATCAGTGATTAATGCAATACTACTCAGCTATTTATGAACTCTTGCCATTTGCTGCAACATGGATGGAACTGGATTATGCTAAGAAAAGTAAATTAGAAGGAGAAAGCCAAATACCAGATAATTTCATTCATAGGTGGACTATAGAGAAAAAAAAAAACAAGGGAACACAAAACTAAATCAAAACAAACCCTAGAAATATGACTGACCTTTGCCCCAACCCTGCCTGACAAGCAGGCAGGATTCCAAACACCTTAAGTGAGAGACCCCTTTACAAAGAGAGAACTCTTTGTAAAACAAAATCAAACAGAATAATGGAATTTTACTTTTGTGCTGGAAAGAAGAAGGGAGACCCCAGAGATATTCTTCCAGTTTAACAAACAACAATCTCATAAGTAGTTAAGTTTTTTTAGAAATGGAAGAGGTTAATTTAAACATCATTTTCAGAGTAATAAGTTATCAATAGCCAGCTAGAGCTGCAGATTTTTAAGTTTGCAGATTCCTTGACACTGGTCACATAGCAATCATTTCCGAATGTCTTAAAAGATGCCCCTCCATGGTTGGTGAAAAAGGAGGGGGAAGGGGAAGGGCAAGTTCACAGGTCACACGCTTCAATTTCTACAGGAGGCAGGCAGGTAACATACATGAGTGGAAGGCCAGGGAGGGAGCGGCATGGCGGATTAAAGTCATCCCTCAAGGAGCCATCCCATCGCGTGTGGCGCAAGCACGCGGTAAAAGTGGTTCTAAATAGTGAAAAAGACTCAGGAATGTGTCTTCCCGTTCCTGGTCCCTGAGAGCACACGGTTCGGAGACGTTTTTTCCCCTCCAGGTTGTGGGGGGTGCGCTGTTCCTAAGTCAGACAGCAGGTGGCGCTCATGCCAGAGAATTAGGAAGGGGAACGAAGCTGAGTTACTTAACTCATTTCCAGTAACTTCTCTCCCTCCTCCCCCACAGAGCCTTCTGCAGCCCCACCTCCTGTTCCCAGGCCTGGGCCAAGGCCTCGCAGGTCCTGGATGTCCGCTTCCAGATGTCGGGTGTCAGAGAGGGGGAACTGTCTCTGGAGAAGCCCCCCCGCACAGCTGTTCAGGCAAGATGTGAGTCTGCCGTGGAGAGGCCGGAGGACAGTGGGACTCGGCGGGCCGATGAGAGAGAGAGAGAAGTAAATTTGCCCAGACTCCAGTGTTCTGTCTGGGTGGTCAGGCTCCGTGGTCTGGGCCAGGGAGGGTCTCTCTTGTACCACCACGAGTTCCTCAGACCCCATGGCGAGGGTGGGGCTTCTGAGGAAAGCAGCCCTCCTTGCCACGAAACTCTTCAGGGCTTTGAGCAATAGTGGGAAACTAGCGAAGCTCAGGCTGAGTAGGAAGTTGCAGGAAGTGAGGTGAGGAGGGACATGAGGAGAGTTCATGTGGCCTCAAGGCCGCAGTCGCTGAAGTTTGTGCCAGGCCTGGCTATGCCCTCGCATGGCTGCCTGGCGCCTCGTGTTTCTGCAGGCCTCAGGCCTTATTCCATCCTCCCACTCACAGGTGGTGGCTGCTCCTCTGGGGTGTCCTCCAGGCTTGCCCCACGCAGGCTGCTGTGCTCTTGGCCCAGCAGCGGCCCCAGCAACTGACATCCCCAGGGTACCCCGAGCCGTACCTCAGAGGCCAGGAGAGCACCACTGACATTGAGGCACCAGAGGGCTTTGCGGTGAAGCTCACCTTCCAGGACTTCGACCTGGAGCCATCCCAAGACTGTGAACTGGACTCTGTGACAGTGAGCTGGGCTGGGGGGTTGGGGGACTCTGGGGAGGGAGGCTGCTGACCTGGAGCCCAGGGGAGTGGGAGGGGGCTGCACCCTGCATCATGGAGGATGGATGAAGAGCTGGAGTCAGGAGCTCAGGGCCTGGCTTCCCTGGGGGGAAGGGGCCAGCCCCCACCAGCAGCCCCGCCCCTGCCCTACCTGGGCCCGTGGAGCAAAGGCCAGGGTGGGAGACAGACTGTGCCTCCTGAGTCTTACAAAGGGACACACACGTTCCTAAGAAAAAGAGCAAGGAATTAAATAATCATTAAAATACATCACCAGGTTTCATGGAGCACTGTCTGTCAGGCCAGGGAGCTGGGTAGAAATAACACCAGAGGGGTAGTTAATGAACTGTCCTTGCCTTAGAGAGAAGCAATCACAAAACTTCTTCTGAGGAGGCATTCATCAGAATAGAGCCTCTGTAAAAATACTACTTGACATTATCTTTTGGGTGAGTTTTTATATCAGAGTAAGCCTGCACAGGTTTTGTTGTTTTTTTAATCGGAGTTACAAAACTCATAATGAACAAGAGCAGATTCCAGAGTCCTCCCCACCCATCGCTCTGCCCCCAGGGACAATCATTTACGACCATGGAGCTGTTTCATCTGATACTACTCTCATATGTGTGAATGCCATGCTTATTCTGGCTTGCTTTTGGATTTTGCACATGAACTACTGATTTCCAACTGTAGAAGATGAGAATTGGCTTTAATCTCTCTGGGATCTTCAGCACCCTCATTTCCCCTCCTCCATTATCATTTTTAGTTATATCTGTAGGGAAGGAAAGGTCTTGCACTATCCATCAAGGTTCTTTCAACTGGTCTAATAACTAAATTGATATAAGACAGATTAACAGGAGAAAAACATAATGAATTTTATATGCACAGGAGCCCACATAGACAGTAAAATTGAGTGTACGTGCTACCTTGAGCTAAGGAGTGGAATACGAGCCTGGGGTTTCAAAGAGGGAGGAGAATATTCACAACACTGTAAGAACAGATGTTTGGCAATTAGATGCTTGCCCTGCCATGCAGCTAGGTCATAAAAATTTAGTTGTGCTAATCATTCTCGTTAGGGGTAAGGTTCCTATGTAAATTCTTCCAGGTGTTAAGGAAGAGGCAAAAGCCTTTCTTGGGGCTGCAGGGTCTCAATTGCCTTCAGCTCAAAATAATCCACATACCAAAGGGCCACATCTCAAGAAGACTTGTTCTGAACCCCTCCATGTTTATATTCACTATTTATACCGTTAGGACTATAAAACACTCTTATCCAGGCATGCAGTGTACAATAACATTCCTCTCTTTTGCAAGTCTGTATTTTCCCGAGTCAGTAATTACATGGAGTTCTTTAGGGGGTTTTGTTTGTTATTGTTTTGATTTTTCAGTTTGTTTGGTTCTCTCTAAACTAATCTTTCCCCAACCTCTTAGCCAGAATCAATCTCCTCCTGGCATATTCAAATACATATCTGGATCTCTTTATCTTATTGGTGACATCCCACCTGAAGGTCTCTTGAAGATTACTTTCTCCTTCTGAATTCTTTGCTCTCTATGAACCCCCTCCTATTATGGGAGCTCCCTTCTCACTGGGGATTTCCTTTAACTGTCCTTTCTTGGAACTGTTTCCCATGACATTATCATCTTGGTTTATACCCTCATTTTGAAGGAACACATTCTCCTCCAGAAAGGGCACGGTGGGTGCTAAATATTAGAATGTCTCACACATCCCTAAAAGTCCTCATTCTACCTTCCCAGGTGATGGGCAGTTGGTCTGGATTGCATTCACTTTAGAACTTTAGGAACTTACCTCTTTGGAGAACTTTCTTTTCCTTATTATCAATATCCTGAGGGCTCATTATTATGTGCTATATGCAGGTCCTTCTGTAGTCGTACAGGATTCTTCTAATATAGAGACTCTTTTAATCTAGTCCCTCAATTCTAGGACTGTTCTTGTGTTACTTTTTAATAATTTCTAGCTGTCTGTTTTCTTGATTTTCTCATCCTAGAGCTCCTGAAATTTAGCTATTATATATTCTGAACTGATTCTCAGGTTTTGTTACCACTCTGTTCTGTTTTTTATCTCTTTGTCTTTTTGTTACTGTCTGGGCGATTTCCTCATTTTAAATACCAATTTTAATATTAATTGTTTCTAATAATATATTTTTCCCATCTACAGGCTTATATTTTCTAAACTGCCTTTTTATAAAACATAGTTCTTGTTTCATGGAGACAATAGCTACCCTTTTCCCTCTATTGGGATTATTTCTAAATATTACTTCTGTTACCTATATTATTTCTACTTCATCCACATTCCTTCTTACTGTTTATTTGCTTTGGTCTCTGCTCTTCATGTTAGGGATTTTTCTGCTAAACCTTGGGTGTTCTTTCATATTTAAGAATTAAAGTACTAAGGGGTTAAGTCTCAGCACTAGGAAGCTATCGGCAGCATGAGTTCAATCCCCAGCCAGGGAGATTCCCACATGGCGCAGCAGACCTCTCCTGCCTCGCCCGCTGTTCCTCTCAGCTGCATGTTTCAGTTGATCTGCCTGTTCTGCTCCCCACTCTGTCTCTGGTGAATCCTCTCGCACACACCCCACCTCTGGCCTACACCCCCACTCATATGCATAAGTAAATAAATCTTTAAAAAAAAAGAAGTACTAGAATGTACTGGAAGCTCAGTGTGGACAGCTAAAATTTGTCAAACGACAGGCTTGCAAAAGGGGTTCTCAGCAAGGTGACCCAAATGTTCTATTGGGGGCAGCTTGAATGTCAACCTGCAGAAGTATTTTCTTTGGGGCCTGCCCCCTCCAAAAGGAACCCACCCATCTCCTGCTCGGGTTCACCAGCATTCCGGTGAAAAAGCAGAGGAGGCCATTTCCCTTGTTGATATGTAGACTTTCACCCACCCCCCTCTTTTCGTACTGACCTTCACCCCTCTTTCAAGTGTTCCAGAGGACCCCAAGTCCAGGCTCACATCAGCTGGAGTTACCTGGCTGTCAAGGTGGGCAAAGGGACCTGGAGTCCTGAGGCCTCTGCCCGTGAGCTTTCTCTCCCCCCATCCCTCACTCCCACCCTCAGGGGTCTGGTTACCCTAATGTCTGAAGCCTCGCTGGGTTCTGTGGTGAGAGCCTGCTTTCTCTGTGCTGGCTTCCACTCTGGCAGGTTCAGTTGCCTCTCATTCATCTCATCTCACCTTCCAAAAGGTCATCTCTCATCTGCTGTCACCTCTCACTTCTTAGTGCTTGATCATATGCATCATTTTATCCCTTTACTGTCATATCAGTGGAATTTGAGGCAGTAAAGGAAGTAAATGCATTATTGTTAGCATGAGACTGCGGCGTACCCTAGGACCTCCAAACCCACGCACTCTAAAAGCATCTGGCCATTCGTGTTACAAAGACAAAGCATACTTTTAGTGTAAAAAACTTCAATAGGATTAATGTGCACAGAGAGAGCAGGAGAAAGGATATTAGTTTCCCAATCAAATCCCCAAAGCTACCCATCTCCTAGTGGGTAATGCCCAGTCGAACAGGGTCAGCCTAAGCAGGGCCACTGAGTCCTAAAAGTCTGCCACAAATCTAAGGCATTTTCTGTCAGAGAACCATAGGAAAGGGGCAAAAAAAGGGCTGGCAAGTCCGGGACAGAGGGAGCAAATTAAAAGCACAAATCAAGAAAATGGCTGCCGTGGTCAACCTCCCTACAGGCTTCTCACCCACAAATCTCTTTCAAGTGTCTCTACATGTCTTGACTCCACGTGTCTCCCTCAAGCCCTCCAAGGCCCTGGTGCAAGTCAAAAACCAAGATGGAAGCACACTTCTCCCCCATGTCTCCCTGAGCCCACCTGCCTTCACGTTCTCTAGCTTCCCCTGGCCACTCAGCTCTGCCCTTCTTTAAGTGGGGCAGAGAACACAGTGCTCCCCTTCTATGGAGAGGCCTCTGTTACAATATTGCTTCAGATTTAAGCAGAAGTCAGGAAAACACATCCTTCAATTGGGTCTCTGCCTATTGAGTACCTACCATGAGCGCTGGACAATTTTATATATATATTTTTTAAGATTTATTTATTTATGCATACGAGCGGGGGTGTAGGCCAGAGGTGGGGGGTGTGAGAGGATTCACCAGAGACAAAGTGGGGAGCGGAACAGACAGATTGACTGAAATACGCTGCTGAGGGGAGCAGCAGGTGAGGCAGGAGAGGTCTGCTATGTCCTGTGGGTCAGCTCCCTGGCTGGGGATCGAACTTAAGCTGCAGTGGCTCTGGATGCTTCATAGTGCTGAGACTTAACCCCTGCGCCATCAGGGAGGCCCCAGCACTGGACAATTTTAATTTTAATCCCAACCTGACTCTTCCCTTCTCATTGAGGTTCAAACTCAGGAATAGGCTTCTTCCCACCTCCTTGCTGTCAGAGCAAGTCACACACACCCACCTTGAATGCAGAATCCAACACACTATAGTCAAGTTCATTTTTTTATGTCAGTGATCAGCCAGACTTTAGGCTGAGTAACAAAAGTCTGTCTTATCCATACCTACCCCAGCACCGCGCATATAAAACATAATCAGTAACCGTTTGTTGACAGAATGAATAAAAGAATAAATGAAATCCAAACCTGCCACATGCACAACTCATACAACAGAATGAATTTTGAATCAGCTGGGAGTTAGCACATCCTCCCGACCCTCTGCAGGCAGATGCTGGAGAGGTGCCCTAGGGTGCGATGTTGCCCTGACTGGAAGAGGCTTTGGAGACCATTTTATAGAAGAGAAAACTGACATCTGAGACAGTTAAGAAACTCCCCATGTCCCACAGGGAATGAGGAACAGAGTCTGGAATTTTACTTAGCTCTTATGACTCCTGGGTATGTGCTCATTCTGTTTTGCTAGTTAAACTCCTAAGTGATTTTATTTGGCCACCAACTCAGAGGACAGATAATAAGAAAACTAGCAAGTTTTACAAGAGTAATGAACAGAATTCATCTGAATTTAGAGGTTTAATTGGCTTTAATGAATGATCGTGAATTGAGCAGCCTCCCAACTAACAAGCCTGGGTCTCTGCAAGGGCTTGCCTAAAATGGAAGGTTTTTATAGTTAGAAAGAGGGCGGGATTAAGCTCACTAGCCAAAGAAAAATTACTTCAGGCAAAGCCACTTCTTTTAGGGAAAGGCAGGGAGGGTCTTATCATGCAGATGGCCTCACTAGTGCTAACTGGGAAACTCCAGATTGATGGGTGTAGAATTGCACTTTTCAGAAAAGCTGAAACTGCAATTCGACTAGGTATTAAGTCTTGGTGGGAGTTAGCATGAAAGATTCCATTTTGGGCCTGCTGTTTTGTTTTTGGCTTATTTTTTTTTTTTACAACCAAAAAGATCAGATAGAGTACCATTTCCTATAGCAAATGCTTCTTCCCCAAGAGCGACACCTCTTAAATAGGGGACTTCCATTTGCCAGTGTTCTAAGGAAAAGAACAATATTGGCACATGCCCAAGCAAGGCATCTGGGGTGACTAGGAAGTTTGTCTGTGCCAACTATTAGCCAACTAATGCGATCACAGCAAGATGGGCTGGACAGAGTATTACAGGAACTTGAGACTTAGGGAGAATGAGGGAATGAAAAAGCTGGCAAGAACTCAGGAAACGTGGACCGGTATGAAAATCAGAAAGGAAATGAGCTGAGCACTGAGCTATGTGCCCAGAATATAGGCCCCGCCTGAAGTGTGGGCTGGGGGCGCACCCTCCAGGGGTCTGAGCAGGGGCAAGGCAGTCGGGGGGGCCTGAAAGAGAAATAACCTCCTCACAGAACAGATTAGGTCAAACAGGAACCCCAGTGTGCCCGTACTGTGTATACCGTGGCGTGTGTGAATCTACCTGTGGGGCTGCATTTATAGCTCACCGGGCGGAAGAGGGACACTCCCAAAGGAGGACAGGCCAGGAACCCCAGGGCTCGGTCTTTGCAGGTCTCATTGCTTCACAGGAAGTTAGAGACAGAGAGGCAATGAGGGTGGGGGAAGCCAGTGGGAGGGGCCTGTGGCCGTAGGTGCAGAGCCTTGAAGCTGTGGGCCACGGCGCCATGTTAAGCACCAGGGCCTTGGTGGTAAGCAAATTCAATAAATTGCTGCCTTCTTAGGATTTATAATCCAGTGGACTCTTGGGGGGTAGCCCTGTGTTTCTCAAGGAACTTCTTGAAAGAAGGTAATTTGGGAGGCTTTATGAGATCATGGCAGTAGGCCAAAGAAATATGCTAGACATCAGGTCACGACTAGAAGAGACTGGGGGATCCGTGATGAAGCAGGAACCTGCTTGAGGAGGGTCCCATGAGGTGCAGCTTCTGAGCCCCAGAGCTGAGCAGACCTTCTAGATGGGCTGCTTGGCGCCCACACCCATGCTGTGACCTGGGACCGGGTACAGATTCACCCCACACCTGCCTGACCCCATCTCCTCCCTTTCAGATCGCAGCCAGAGGGATAGGGCCGATTCGGTTCTGTGGACATCAAGGCTCCCCCCTGGGCAGCCCCCCTGGCCAGAGGGAGTTTGTGTCCTCAGGGGGCAGTTTACGGCTGACCTTCCGTGTACCGGCCTCCTCTGAGGACAGAACCACCGGTCTCCACAAGGGCTTCCTGGCCACCTACCAGGCTGTGGGTGAGTGTCCCTCCTGAGGGGCAGGGAAGCCGCCTCTGTCAGGCCACATCCTCCTTCCCCCTTGAAGTGACTCGGGGAAGCTTGAGTGACTGCTGAGGCTGGGGGAAGAGGGACACAGGGCCTGACCCAGACCCGCCCCAGCCTCGCCCCTGCAGGCGAGCAGCGCAGTCCAGCTGCCTGTGCTCAGCTCCCGGCTGTTTCTGTGCAGATTTACAGGCCCAGGGCTTATGGGTCGTCTTGCTTTTGAAGAACAGCCAAAAAACCAGATTTTTAAGTGAAATTCTAATTTCCAAATAGTAACTCAGATTTTTTTTTGAAAGGTAATACAGATGATAAAGTTCTTTTAAAAATATGGTGATAAAAAGTAAGTCTTCCTCTGATCTCTGATCCTTAGTCCTAGGTTACCTTCTCCAGAAACAACCCTATTCTCCTTTCCTGGGTATCCTTCCAAAGTCGTTCTGTGCCATTCAAAAATGTGTGTGTGTGTGTATATGTGTTGTACATGTGCACACGCTGCATAATGTTTTGTTTGTTTGCTTTGTGGTTTTTTTAAGATTTATTTATTTATGCATACGAGATCTGGGGTGTAGGCCAGAAGTACAGTGGGGTGAGAGGATTCACTAGAGACAGAGTGGGGAGCAGAACAGGCGGATCTACTGAAGCACACTGCTGAGGGGAGCAGCGGGCTAGACAGGAGAGGTCTGCTGCGCCTTGTGGGTCAGCTCCCTGGCGGGGGATCGAACTCATGCCGCAGTAGTGGCTGGCTATAGCTTGATAGAACTGAGACTTTAACCCCTGCGCCACCAAGGAGGCCCTGCTGCACAATGTTGAAATGTTTTAAATTTGGCATTTTTCAGTGAAAACCTGAAAACCTATCCTGAAAACCATCCCATATTCCTGAAGTTAGCATTGCCTAATTCTTTTCAAGGGTCATATAATATTCCTTTGGTTGATCCTAGTGTTCTTAGTCCTCCATTGAGAAATACTGCACTGCCACAGCAGTCCTGTGATAGGTATCTTGTATGTACATCTTTGTACATGTGTATGAGGCTAAATTCTTAGAAATGCAAGTACTCAATAAAAAAAATTGCAATTTTAATTCAGATATTGCTAAATTTCCCTGCAAAGAGGTTTTGCTGAAATACACTCCCACTAACCATGTACGAACATTTCCCCATGCCCTACATATCTGTTATTTTCATACATTTTAGCATTGACAATTTGATCAGTAAAAAATAGGACTGTGTAGGCCAAACTATATATGGGTACAGACCAGAGTCAGACCCTGCGCTGCCAGTTTCTAATTGTGTAACAGTTGAATGGCCACTGATTTCTTGTAGGTATGAACCATAGTCATTCCCCCAGCCAGGCCAGTGGGGAACCTGAGGCTATCGACACACCTGAAGAAGACCCCTCCAACATCCAGAGCCCCTGCTGGGAGCCCTATTATCAACCAGGTGAGTCCCCCATCTGCGGGGGATCCAGCACCTATCTCTCTCTCCCAGGCTCTGGGTGCCTCCTCTCTTAGCCCCACACCTCAGTTCTGATCTTTTGCCCCCTTCTTTCACTCCTCAGAGTCACTCACCTGTACAGCCCAGGACCCCTGGACGGAGAAGGAGGTTCCTCGCTGTGTGCCCGGTGAGTCACATCCCCCCAGCCCCGTGACTGGGCCACCTCCCAAACGTGCCGAGTTGTCCTCGGGCCTGCAGGGCAGGACACAAGTGTTAAAGGAAAGCTACGAACTGATGGGCGGATAAAGGCAGGAAGTGGGGAGAAAAAAGGACCCAAGAAGACCCCAAAAAGGAGAAGCAAGGATTTGTCTTTATTCTTCGAGAATCAGTAGGTAACTGACAAAACTAAAAGTAAAAAGGAAGTCAATCATTTGGGAAAGTATTTCTCTTGAAATAAGAGAAAACCCTTTTTGGGTGTGGTAGCTTTAAAGATACACAGACAGGTTCTCGGCCCCCAAATATCTCCTGACCTACATGCCACAGTTATAGAAAGTTCTTTTCTTTTCTTAAGATAAAATTCCCACAACCTGAAACACACATTTTTACCATTTTAAAGTGTACGATTCAGTCATGTTTAGTATATTTGCAGTGGTGCACAATCATCACCATTAATTCCAGAATATTCCATGACCCCGTAAAGAAACTCCAACTTCCCCTCACCCATTCCCTGGCAACCACTGATCCACTTTCTGTCCATGGACTTCACTATTCTGGGCAGTTCCTATCACTGGAATCAGACAAGTGGCCTTTGTGTCTGGCTTTTTTCACTCGGCATCATGTTTTCAAGGCTCATCCACACTGTGGGATTAGTACTCCATTCCTTTTCATGGCTGCATAGAACTCCATTGCACAGAGGTACCACATTTGCTCATGGAGCATCAGTGGTAGATAGTTGGGTGTTTCCTCTTTTTTATCTTTTAAAGACAATCTTGTTATGCACATCCATGTGCAAGTTTCTGTTTGAACACTCGTTTGCAGTTCTCTTGGGTGTATGCCTAGGAGTGGAAATGCCAGGTTCTACTGCAGTTCTGTGCTTAAACTTGCAGAGGAACTGCCAAACTCTTTTCCAAAGTGATTGCGCCATTTTAAATTCCCACTGCAAGAGATGAGAGTTCAAGGCCACCATTTTTGAAATTCATATTTTTTAGTTGAAACATTACCATTTTAACTGAATCTGACTAAATCGCTCAGCTTTGACACTTACCCACAGAAAGTTCTAGCAGCAGCCTGAAGTGGTGCTTTGGGAGTAGGTTGGAAAGCAGATGGCAATGTAGAAATAAGGAAATGACACAGAAAGCAGAGACAAGAGGCATCGAAGACAGACTCTGCTCACTGCATGGCCTTGCCCAGCTGAGGAGGGTCCCACCAAAAGTCTAAAAAAGTGACTTAAAAATGGTGGGGGCACCTCCCTGGTGGCGCAAGGGGTTAAGCGCAGCACTATGACGCTAACGCAGCCACTGCAGCGCGAGTTCGATCCCCGACCAGGGAGCTTCCCACAGACCTCTCCTGCCTCACCTGCTGCTCCCCTCAGCAGTGTGCTTCAGGCGAGTTGCCTGTTCTGCTCCCCACTCTGTCTCTGGTGAATCCCCTCACCCCCCCACCCCCACCCCCACACAGACACACACACACACACCCTGGCCTACACCCCAACTCTTGTATGCATAAATAAATAAATCTTTTTTAATATGGGGAGGGGACAGGAGGGCGAGCACCTCACAGAAGCGGGTCTCTAGTCACCCCATGCTGAGGCAGCTGCTACCATTCACCCCGCCTCTCCTCTCTTGCAGTCTGTGGCCGGCCAGTCACCCCCATCGACCCCATCCCAGAGGCCCGCGGTTCTTCCCAAGCCAAGCGGGGCGCCTTCCCCTGGCAGGCGCTCACCAGCGTCCATGGCCGAGGCGGCGGGGCCCTGCTGGGCGACAGATGGGTCCTCACGGCGGCCCACACCCTCCGCCCCAAGGACAGCGTCTTCCCGGGGAGGAACCGGAGCGTGGACGTGTTCCTGGGCCACACGCACGTCGACGACTTGCTGCGGCTGGGCCCCCGGCCCGTGCGGCGCGTGGTCGTGCACCCCGACTACCGCCAGGACGAGTCCGGCAACTTCGACGGGGACATCGCCCTCCTGGAGCTGCAGCGCCCCGTGCCCCTCGGGCCCAGCCTCCTCCCGGTGTGCCTGCCCAACGGCGAGCGCCTCTACCGCGCCGGCCTGTGGGGCTACGCCAGCGGCTTCGGCGTGGAGAGGGGCTGGCTGCCCGCCCGCCTCAAGTACTCGGGGCTGCCCGTGGCCCCGCGGCCGGCCTGTGAGGCCTGGCTCCGGGCGCAGGGGCGGACGGAGGTGTTTTCCGACAACATGTTCTGTGTGGGGGCCGAGGAGCGGCCGCAGGGCGTCTGCCAGGGGGACAGCGGCGGCGCGTTCGTGGTGTGGGATGGAGGCGCCCGCCGCTGGGTGGCCACGGGCATCGTCTCGTGGGGCGTCGGGTGCGGCCAGGGGTATGGTTTCTACACCAAGGTGCTCAGCTACGTGGGCTGGATCAAGGGCGTGATGGGCGGGAAGGACTGAGCCCCTGGGACGGGGTCTGAGCCGCTGGGGGGCGGGGGCTGCGGAAGCCCAGAGGCGGCTGGGAGGGAGTGGGCCTTGGGGCTGGGTAGGGAGCCAGCAGAGACCCGGAGTCAAGGCCCGTCGCTTCTCCACTCCAGCGCCCTGCGTAAAGGGGCGTCCCACAGCGCCTCCTTCCGGGCCTCCATCGTGCCCTGCATCCGGCTACCTTCACCGTGGCCTTCAACTCCAGCTGACACAGCCTCCTGGGGCCCGTCACCTCCGCACATCCGTTCAGGCGGGGCTGGGGGAAGTGTTCAGAATCCGTTTCATTTCTGAAACCTTCCAAAGCCGCTTTAGTGGACCTTTTTCCTAGTGGCCGCACCTGCCCCCCCCCCCCCCCCCCACAACTGCAGCAACAGGTCCTTCTCCCGTTTGGCATCTTCTGGTCACTGGCGCTTCACGGGGCTCACTTCACCGGCCGCCACGCCCAGTTTGCCGCGACTGTGTAATCAGCCATGCTTTACAAATGAGAAAACTGAAGCGCAGAGAGCTCCCACAGCCAGTGCTGCTTCCTCTTCCCAATCCCCCCATCCTTACAGAGTCTCCCACCTTGGGAACCCCAATACCTGGCTCTCACTTCCGGGTCACATCTCCTGCAGACAGGAGCCAGCCTGTCTGTCCTGGCAGACCCCTCCCTGCTGTACTGGACACGCAGGCCCGCGGGCCACCTGAAATCAATTCTTAAATTTTTAGTAAGGAGTTGAGACAATTCACAATAAAAGACACAAAATACAAGTGTTCAAATGGAAATAGAAAGTGAATACCATAAAACAGAGAAGAGAGCAAATACGCTAGCTGGGAAAGTCAAGTTAACGATATGCTAAAGGTTACATTTATCTTTGAAAAATGGCAAGATTCCAAGTTGTCCGTGGAGGCAGTTACTTCTATTTTTAAAGCCTCTCCATAGTACAAAAGACTAGAAAATACTCTAGAGGACTAATCAGAGGTTGTTTTAGGTGGTGTAATTTTGACTGTTTTGTTTTCCCTTATCCTTTGTCAAATTTGACTAAATGAGCATGTATTGGTTGTATTTATTTTTTATTAAAAAAAATAATTTATATCCCTACCAAGGCAAAAATATATTTTTGTATCTATGTCTTCATATCTGTTGCTGTAAATATATAGCCATGGGTAGAGAGATACATAATATCCGCATAGGGAAACCTACAATGACTTACTTTCCCTTGGAATCACATCCTAACAGTAATGAACAAGATACCGGACAACCTCTTTAATGCTGGTTTTCAAACAAGTGTCTGTGCAATCTTCCTAAGGCAGGGTCTTCTATTCAGGTTTAAGTCAAGGGTAGGAGACAAATGTGTAAGGAAAGATTATTTTGAGGGGAGGTAGGGCCGGGACTGAGCTGTTGGGGTCCAGATTATCACATTCTAGTCACATTGCATGATGCAAGAGAACAGGACAGAATCACAATCCCTGGGGCGCACGGGGGAGCTGCAGCTAAGACTGACCTTACACTACCGTCTCCCCGCGTTATCTCTGCCATCTTGCCGCCACCACGTACTTACGCGCGCACGCGCGCGCGCACACACACACACACACAGAGCTGTCAGGATGTTAATGTTCAATGTGCTAGATAAGATCCCACTTACTTCATGTCTCCTGTCTGGTCTTATCCTTCTCCCCTCTTTTGCCTTTCCTGATAAGGTCAGAGGTCATGTTATTAGTCACCTGGTGGCTCAGCGCCCCGATCTGCTGGACACATAAGCCTGCAGGAGAACCCTCGAAACCTGGGATCCTCTTGCATCTTCCACGTGCCTCTCGAACTACACCCAGTGCCCCCTTGGTCACCGGCTAGTGGGGAAGCTCCAACTTCATGAATCCTGCAATCCGGGAAGGTGCCGCTTTAACAGCTCACCCCATAAGGGGATGATGGGTGGGTGGGGGGTGGAGGGATCGCTCTAACAAGACAGACTACAGAGGCCTGAGAGAAGCAAGCAGGACAGACTACAGCGGCCGAGACAGCAGAGGCCCAGTGGAGCAGGGTGCCTCAGCCTGGAGAGCTGGGGAGAAAGGGAAAAAGCAGACTTTTAAGGCAGGACACTCTGGCCTGGCGGGGAGAGAGGCAGAGCTTCTGCTCCCTCCCAGGGACCTGACTTAATCTCAGAAAAGGCCACTCTCAGTCCACAGCCGCACTTTTGCTTCGCTTGTTACCCTTGGGGACGCCAATTCCTGACCAGATGCAGAGGAAACAAGGATCTTCGACCTCCTCCTCAGGTGCCCTTGCTTCCCTAAGAGCCAAGGTCATGGGCAGGCCAGAGGTCATTGGAACGGGGAGAAAGGCTCTTACAACAGACCTGGGGCGGCTCTCGGGTCCCCCCCGACACACGCAGTCCCCATTCTGCATCTCAGCATCATTCACGGGGGAAGCAGGCCAGGCCTCAGGCAACCCAGCTCCACTCTCCTCGGCCCACCCTTGCACTGCCCTCCTCTTGCCCTTGTCCCCATCACGTCAGCCTGGGCATGGAAACCCGGGGACCAGGGCTGCTGGATGACTAAGGACAGGAAGAGCCGGGCAGGGTGAAAAGGTAGTCCAAGAATAGAGTCTCTCCACTGTGGTTTCCATTGTCCCTTGGGTGGGACTCTGGAAAGCACACAGCGGCAGCCCCTCGTAAGTCCCTAAAGGAAGGGAGAATCTTTTCAGGATTAGAAACTGAGCTTCAGGGGCCTCCCCCGTGGCCAGGTTAAAACGCAGCGCTGTGGAGCTGTCGGCAGCGGCGAGGCGAGTTTGAAGCCCGGCCAGGGAGATTCCCACATGGCGCAGCAGACCTCTCCTGCCTTGTCCGCTGCTCCCCTCAGCAGTGTGTTTCCGTCCATCTGCCTGTTCTGCTCCCCGCTCTGTCTCTGGTGAACCCTCTCACTGCCCCACGCCTCTGGCCTGTACCCCAGCTTGTATGCATAAATAAATAAATCTTAAAAAAAAAAAAAGGAAACAAAAGAAATAGAAACTGAGCTTCAGGCCAAAGACTTATCCCTAAAAGCTCAGGCCTGCCCTTCCCTAGGACACCAGCAGGTGGCACCACCATCAGCACTTTCAAAACCAAAACTGAATTAAACTGAAAACAGATTTTTTTTCTGTTTATGCAAATAGTTCATTCTCTCCAACATTCCTCCGGAAGGGTTTCCCCCACCTCCCTCTCCACCGTCATCCCCTCCCCTCCCTCCTCTGCATGACAGTCCTCTCCCTCCACACGGAGTGGATGAAGACGCTACCCCGAGAGTGGAGGAGCCCCAAACAGACCTTGAGATATGTGAGTAATGATGGGGGGCAAGGAGGGAGGGAGAAGCCAGAGAGGAGAGTCCTGAGCTTGGGAGACACCGCGGCTCCCCACCGTGTTCAGGGAGCTGGGCCCCCCCTCTCCTCCCTGCACACCTTACCTGTTCCAAGGAGCACACCTCCCCCTCCATCCTCCTGGGGACCAAAGGAGACCCTAGGCCCCTGCGGTGATGCCCACATTCCTTTCCTCAACCCAGCACAGGATCAGGGAGATGGGGGAGCCCATTCTGCTCAGGGAGGTGTCCTCTATAGGTGACCCCATATTCCATGGAGGTTTCTGCCAGAGGCCTTTAAGAGTCTTTCGGAAGCCCCCTTGGCGGCCATGAGGGTAGGAAGCCCCCACCCTCACTGAACTGGTCCCAAGCCAGTCCGTTCCGGGAAGGGGGGAGCCATGGGAGGGAGGTGAAGAGACAGCGATGACCTCTGGACTGGACACTGCCCGGGGAGGAGAGCCCAATGCAACACCCCCCACCCCCTCTCCCTCCTGGAACATTTCAGCGAGATCTAGAATGGCCAGAGAGGAAAATGTCCACAATGTGACCATCCCATCCCCTGCCCGGCCACTGCCCAAACAGCAAGGGTGGCCCCCTTCCTGCCCCACAGACACTCCCTTTCTTTTTGGCAGGTGGCTCCTATCCCTCCTGGTGCCTGTCCTGTTCTTCAGGGTGGACGGCTCCATCCACCTCCCTCAGAAGCTCTTTGGGGAGGTGACTTCCCCTCTGTTCCCCAAGCCCTACCCCAGCAACATCGAGACAACCACGGTGATCACAGTGCCCGCTGGGTACAGGGTGAAGCTGGCCTTCTGGCACTTTGACCTGGAGCCTTCTGAGAGTTGCTTGTATGACTATGTCAAGGTAGGGGCAGGCCGGGAGGGAGGGAGAGCAGGTGCGTCTGGGACCTGAAGACTGTTCCCCACCCGAGGACACAGCCCAGCCCGAAAGAGCTGAAGGAAAGGTGCTGAGGGCCAGGTGATGCTAGGGCGGGGTGCCCACTGGCTTTAGGGCCCTTAGTGGGCACAAGAAGGCACAGGCTCCGCTCTCCGGACATTTACTGTTGCAGGAATCAGAAAAACCTCCCCCATCTGCTGACTTGTGGGGAGTCTTAGGAAACAGCAATGCCCAGAGTCCCCGTTTCCACGGAGAGTGTCGCCCTACTCAGGTCACCTGCCTCAGCAGGAGCAGAGGACACGGGCAAGGGCCCCATGTACAGAGGTAGCTCAGGCAGGGCCTCCAGCAAGGACAATGGGCCAGTCCCCTCACCTCATAACCAAGGGTTCCTGCCCAGCCCCAGCATTCTAGAGCCAATGAAGACAAGAGTCCAGGCTCCAACAGAGCCCGCACCCCACCCCTCCCATGCCAGCAGCGCCCCCAGAGGCTAAGGAATAACAGAGATGAGGCATCTTCCTAGACCGCAATGCTTGAGAACTTGGCAGCGCTGGGGGGCAGGGAGGGGAGGTTGGCAGCAGGGTGAGTGAGGAATGAGGGGTCCAGGGACCATCATGCTTTTGAGGGGTGAAAAAAGAGACCAAGGAGGCTCTTTGCCATTGTCAAGGTGGTGGCCCCAGAGGCTCACCTTCAGCTGAGTACAGCAGGAGGCCTGGCTGGATGTGAGTGGTTTGACCAAACGAGTAACAGAAAATCAAGCAGACAGGCCCAGGCCGTAGGAGTGAAGGGTGATACAGCTGGGCAGAGACAACCAGGGCCCAGGGGAAGATGGGCACAGAGGTGGGGGGCACGGAGAAAGTCTGGATCAAGCTGGGGGGAAGAAGCAGGGAAGGGGTGATGGACCCGTGCCAGGCACACGCAGAGTTAGACCAGAGGGGACCCGGGGGACAGGGGAAGTCACCTGGAAGTCTGCGGCAGGTCGGAGGCAGGTACGTCGAGTCCATTCCAGCAGCGGGCCACGAGGCCCTTCACTGACCGTCTCGTGGAGTCAGACTCAACAGCTCTTCTTCCACCCCATGTCTCTTCTTCCGCCAGATCTCTGCTGATAAGAAGACCCTGGGGAGGTTCTGTGGGCAACTGGGTTCTCCACTGAGCAACCCCCCAGGAGAAAGAGAGTTTCTCTCCCAGGGGAACAAGATGCTGCTCACCTTCCACACAGACTTCTCCAATGAGGAGAATGGCACCGTTATGTTCTACAAGGGCTTCCTGGCCTACTATCAAGCTGTGGGTGAGTGCCCCCCGAGAGTGCTCGGGTCCGGGCTCAGTCGTACTGAGTGGGCGCTAGAAAAAGGGAACTGGAGGGACAAGGTGGCAACGGGAGCAGGTTCTCCATGGTCTGGGCAGACGGGTCAGAGAAGGGAGGAGTCCGGGAGCCTCGGTGGCTTTTAGGCTTTTAACGGTCTCTCGTCGTGAGGCAGCCAGGTACAGGGCAGGCAACGGGGCTGAGGGCCGGGAGGCGGGCAGGCTTCCCAGTCCCGGCAAATCTTCACTCTCTCGGGCTCTCAGGCATTTTTTGGTGGTCTCTGCCAAACAGCCCTCTGCTCCACGCTCTGTTCTCTCCAGCCTCTGCTGTTGCTTCCACTCTCCCTCTTCTGTATCCTCTGTGACGCCGCCCTTATAAGCCCAGTCTCTGGCCCAGGTGCGCCACCTCACGCAGGCCACCCCCCACGCCGGGTGCCACCACCAGGCACGTGTGCAGGACCGCAGGGGTCCATCATGGGAAAGCCTGATGACTCTTCTGTTTATACAGGAACCTTGAGCACAAAGAAGCAAAAAGCCTTGCTTTTCCCCTCAACAGTCTTTTCCAGAAGAGGCCTGTCAGCAGGGCCTCTGTCCCCTTGGGCAGTGGCCAGAGAGCAGCAGAGGTCCAGGTGGCCAGGAGCTAACTTTACTCGAGGCCTCTGCTGAGTGACCTCACTGGGACCAGCACTGCTGCAGAAGTCCCCTCACAGGAATGTTTTTTCTGGACTCTTCTAGACCTGGACGAATGTGCTTCCCAGAGCAACTCGCTGGAGGAGAGTCTTCAGCCCCGGTGCCAGCACCTGTGCCACAACTACATCGGCGGCTACTTCTGTTCCTGCCGTCCAGGCTACGAGCTCCAGGAGGATGGGCATTCGTGCCAGGGTGAGGACGGGTGGTGTGGGAGGGAGACAGGGCTGGCGGGCCCACCGGCGTCTCCCCGTGACGCCCCCCGCCCCCCCGCTCTGCTCTCTCAGTCGAGTGCAGCAGTGAGCTGTACACAGAGCCGTCGGGCTACATCTCCAGCCTGGAGTACCCCCAGCCGTACCCCGCCGACCTACGCTGCAACTACAGCATCCGCGTGGAGCGGGGCCTCACCCTTCGCCTCAAGTTCCTGGAGCCTTTTGAAATCGATGACCACCAGCAAGTACACTGCCCCTATGACCAGCTGCAGGTACAGCCATCTCCCCTGCCGAGGGCCTCCCCTCCTTCCTCCCTCATGAGGGGTGACTCCTCTTGCCCCCACTTCCTGCTGGACCCTCTGGCCCATCAAGACAGGAGTGACCGGCTCACAGGCGGGCTGGGCGAGTGTGCGCACAACTGAAGGGGGTCCCCAGATCCCTTTTCCCTTCTGGCTGGAAACATGCACCAAAAGGACTCCCGGTGACTGCCGGTCCGTGGGAGAATGTGTGGACAGCAGAGATGACCGTCCCTCCCCCCCTCCAGATCTACGCCAGCGGGAGGAACATCGGCGAGTTCTGTGGGAAGCAGAGGCCCGCTGACCTCGACACCAACAGCAATTCTGTGGACCTGCTGTTCTTCACGGACGAGTCGGGGGACAGCCGCGGCTGGAAGCTGCGCTACACCACTGAAAGTATGGTTGCCCAGGGCCCCCCTCACTAGCAGAGGGGCAGAATGGGGGGGAGGGGAGCAAGGCCAAGGAGCTCTGACTTTACTGTGCCCGCTTATCTCCACGACAGTCATCAAGTGTCCCCAGCCCAAGACCCTAGATGAGTTCACCATCATCCAGAATCTGCAGCCTCAGTACCAGTTCCGTGACTACTACATCGCCACCTGCAAACAGGGCTACCAGCTCGTGGAGGTAAGAGGCCAGCGCTGTGGAGAGGGCGGGCCTAGCCTTCCAGTCATGGCGATGGGTAAGGCCCAACCTCCATGTTTGAGCTAGACGGGACACCTGGTCTACCCTCTCAAATGTGCATGTTGGAAACAGAGTTTTAAAAAATACTGATGCCTGGATTTTCCACCTAAGACGATTCCTTTGCCCTGGTGCAGCCTGGGCATCTGGGTTACTGAAAGCGCCCCAAGAGAGTGTTAAGGTTACCCAAGAGGTTTAGGAACTACTGGCCTCCTCCAATACCTCACTGTAAAAACAGGGACCGGAAAGGCAGGGGTGGGGAGAGCATGCGAGGAGGCGCAGTCCACAGCGCAGAGCTTCTGTACTGCGAGCATCTTCCGTGTGCACTGGCTGGGCCTAACAGTTACCTCCCCTGACTGTCTGCTCTGTGACTCAGCACCCCCATCTGGTGCTTTGGGCTGAGAGGTCGCTCGGGAGAAGGAGCTGGGAGGAAGGAGCTGCACGGGCAGGGGTGCTGCGGTCTGCGCTGGAGAGTTGTCTTTGCACCCCCACTGCTCCTGTGTGGGGAAGGGCAGGAAGGGACCTGCCAGGTGTCTCTGTGCTAATGGCGCCCCTACTTCTGCTCAAACAGGACACCCGGGCGCTGCTGTCCTTCACAGCTGTCTGCCAGGATGATGGCACATGGCATCGCGCCATGCCCAGGTGCAAGAGTAAGTCACAACTCAGGTGTGTCTGCTTCTGGGGACCTCCCACTCCCAGCCTTGGGGACCCAGCCTGAGAAAGTAAGAGGGGGTCTGGTCTAAGCCTCTCTTCAAAGGCCCCCAACACAACTTGTCCTTTGAAGCTTATGGCCCATCTCAGAGCCCACTCATCTCAGGCCCCAACAGGACTGGTGGGCCCCCCAAGAGCTGGATTTCACTCCATTCACTTCCCACTCATCCTAAGTGCCTCCCACTGACCATATTTCCCTGAAGTTCTCGGCCTCGGGGGCCATTCTGGTCTGAGGGCAGGCAACTCACATTCCTCCCCATGAGCACAGCGCGGTCATTCTCGGCCCTCACACAGCCCTGTGTTCTCTCCAAGTCAAGGACTGTGGGCCGCCCCGACACCTGCTGAATGGAGCCTTCAATTACACCAGCACAGAGGGGGTGAACACCTACGAGGCCCGTATCCAGTATTACTGCCACGAGCCATATTACAAGATGCAGACCAAAGACGGCAGCAGCGAGTCTGAGCGAGGTAGGTCTGAGGGGGTAGGGACCCAAGTGACATCCTTCTCCTGCCATTGCCTTTGAACAGCTGAGATTTCTTCCAACAAAATTCCTAGAGGATATATTGAAACATCTTTGAGAACTCTGGTTTTAGTGGTCTAAGTACAGTGCCCAAGAGAAGCTAATAAAGTTGAAGAAGGGGGAATCTGATAAAAAGACTTGAATTTCATAAACAATCAGTTTCCTCTCATTGCCACCACCATCCCCCCACCGCCACCATCCCC
>PVIJ01015243.1:0-37239 GCA_004024925.1 Scalopus aquaticus
CAGCCCCGCCAGCCCCGCCGGGTGTGCCCACCTGCTCAATGGCCAGCACAGCCCGGTCCTCGGGGCGCTCGGGGACCTGGTAGAGCGCCGTGCACAGGCGCAGCCGGTTGAGCGCCATGAGCAGCGTCTCCCCGTGGAGCCCCAAGCTGTCCAGCTGCAGGGCCTTCTGCAGGTGCGCCATGGCCGGCTCCAGCCGGTCCTCGTCCTCCTCGATGTGGGCCAGCTCCATGTGCACTTGGCAGCGGAGCGGGACCATGAGGCTGCAGGGGCCGGCGAGAGGCGGGCGGCTGCGGCCGCAGACCCCGAGGCCCAGCCGCACAGTCCAGTCCACCCAGTCCCGGGCGGCTCTTGGCGGCGCTGCCCACGGACATCTTCCTGCCCCTCCCTGCCCCCTGGGTGACGCCCAAAGACAGGATGGTCCCCAGGCTCTCCCCGCGCCCGCCCGTGGCCCTCTCCTGCTGGGTTTGCTGCTTCGTCTGCTGGACCCAAGGGGGAGGGTGGGGGCAGACGTGCCCCAAAACCTCTCCTGCCAAGAGCGTGTCACAGCCAGCCCCCCTGGCACCCACACTCGTGAACAAAGGACCCACACGGGCGGGGGTGCTCATGGAGCACAGGGGTCCCCAGTCTCCCCGGCTGGACACCCCACCGGACGCCCATTCCAGCCCACCTCGCCGGCAGCCTCCCTCCCTCCCCCTCCTGGGCCCATCCGTCATCACGACAGAGCTGCCTGGTCAGCGGCCAGGCCTCCCAGCAGCCATGTCCCGGCCTCCCAGCCCAGCCTTGGGCTCAGCAGGGCCCTGCCCCCCTCACAGCCCCCCAGCAGCTGCCCCTGCTGGGCTGTCCTAGGCATACCATGCACCGCCGACTAAAGGTGCAGGTGAGGTGCAGGTGTAGGCACACATGCAGGTGCAGGTACAGGTGCAGGTACAGGTGCGCATACAGGTGTGGGTGCAGGTGTAGGTGTAGGCACAGGTGCAGGTGTGGGTACAGGTGCAGGTACAGGTGCAGGTTCAGGTGTAGGTGTAGGCACAGGTGCGGGTGCAGGTGTGGGTACAGGTGCAGGTACAGGTGCAGGTTCAGGTGTAGGTGTGGGTGCAGGTGTGGGTGCAGGTGTAGGCACAGGTGCAGGTGCAGGTACAGGTGCAGGCGCAGGTGCCGACATACGCCCTGGGCAGGAGCAGCGCTTCTTCTGCACCTCACTGTGTGCCTCTGGGCTCCCGGGGTCCATGTGAATGAGTCAGAGCAGCAAGGCAGGAGGCTTGGGGTGCAATATCCACACACAGCCCAAGGGGCGCAGCGCCCATGGCCCCTGGGCCCCAGGTGAGCGAATGCAGCTTCTTGGCAAGCTCTGGGCCACACCCTGCTGGCGCCAGGGTCCTGCCCCACAGGCTCCGGGGCCCAGCCGGGGACCCCAGGCCCACGGGCAGGCGGGCGGGCGGGGACCCCGTGGGCGCCTGTGGCCTTGCTGTCCTCACACGGGGCTCCCCAGCCTGCACCGCATTTGGGAGGCGCCCCGCTCCGGGGCTCCGGCCGAGGCCGACGCACCTGTCCACCTTCTCCAGGGCCTCGGCGATGCTGGTGAGCGGCCTGCGCAGGTGGTGCCGCAGGTTGTGCTGCAGCAGCGGCAGGCAGAGGTTCCACTGCGTGGTGCAGACCACGTGCAGCGCCTGCGTGCTGCCCAGCCGCACCGCCCGGCCCAGCGCCCCGTCCAGCCTCTGGATGATGCACAGCAGGGCCTGCGCGGACAGGGCCCACTGAAGGCGGCAGGCCCCACTCGCGGTCCGCCAGCCCCCCCACCCTGGAGGCCCTGGCGGGTCCCTCGTGCAGTGGCCAGTGCAGGTCCAGGCCCCCTGACCGTGACTCCACCCTGCCGGGGAGACTCCTCCCGGCAGCCGCCCCGCCCCGGCCCCCGGCACCCCGCAGACCGGGAGGGCGTGGGGCAGCCGCCGGGGCACCGGGCAGCAGGCCCTGGGCCTGGGGCAGGAGGTGGCTGCCCAGTGTCCTCCAGCCCACGTCTCTGCCAGAGAGGCCGTGTGGGCAGCAGGGAAACTGAGGCGGGCCGACCCGGGGAGGCCAGCAGGCCCGCGCCCGGGCTCACCTCCACCGCCGAGCGAGTGTAGGTCTTGAGCTTGCCCTCGAGGCCGGAGGCCTCCAGTTCGAGCCCCAGGCACTCGATCTCGATCAGCTGCCCCGGGTCCTGCGGGCACACGGGCCTCAGGCACAGCGGCCGCCCCGGCCCCTCGGGTGCTTGCCGCCCCATGGACGCCAGCCAGCAGCGAGTCAGGCAGACGAGGGTGTTCGCAGACGGAGCGGATTTCAGCGAGAAAGCCGTGGGGCTTTACGGTTTTAAGGGGGGTCGGCCATGGCTGAGGTCTGTCCGGCCCCTGGGGCAGCAGGCTGGGCCCAGAGGCCCTGCTGCTGGCCCTGCTGACCGCACTGGACACCGCAGGGCCTGGCTGGGGCGGCTGGCTCTGGTGGGCTCGTTGCTGCGGGTGGTCTCGGCCTGGCACAGCCTCGTGGCGAGGGCCAGGCCCCGGGCGTGGACGCTGCCCTCATCCCTGCAGCTCCTCGCCCCTCCGCATGCGCCACTGCAGCTGGGCTGTGGCCACCGCCCCGAGCCGTGTCCCTGGGCTGCGCGGCCCCTGTGCTGGGGGCGCCGTGGCCACAGAGCGCGGGATCGGGGTGGGGTCCCGGACACACGCCCCGCCTCCCCCGCCTCCCCGCCAGGTGCGAGCTCCAGGACCTGCGCGCAGCGGTGGGGTGCGGCCCCGCCCGCCCCACCCTCCGGCTCCACTGGCCACCTACGTTGCTGTCCATTTTCTTCAGGTCTGAGAGGCAGTCGGAGGCCACCTCCTTGTGCGACAGGGCCAGCGCCAGATGGGCCAGGTCAAACAGCATCAGCATTCTGGGGGCGGGGCCGTGAGGACCGCCAGTCGGCTGCCTCCGCAGCTTCCCGGGCCGGGGCCGGGGCCGGGGCCGCCCCCACCCGGGGCCCCAGGCCCAGGAGGGGCGGCGGGCGGGGCGTACTTGTCGGCGCGGATGGAGGGGAAGCGCCGGTGGTTGTAGTAGCCCAGCTGCCTGTAGGCCTTCCTCAGGGGCCTGTCCACGTCTTCCGGGCTCTCGTTTTTGTCCAGTTTTCTAGAATTAATCCAAACACTAGTTTTAAAGCCCGCGCAGAGGGGCCTTTAATCCGAGGGCCCCTCCCACCCGCGCTGACCGCCCGGCTGGACTCCGCCGCGGCCTCAGTCCCAGGCCCGCAGGCGCCCGCCCCCAACGCCAGGCCAGGGGCCTCCTGCCGCCACGGCCCCGCCCCCACGTACGCGCTGAGGCTGCAGATGTGGAAGGTGATGGACAGGCTGAGGGACGCCCTCTTCTCCTCCTGCAGCTGCCGCTCGTCAGCGAGCTCGTGCCGCACCTGGGGGGCGGCACCTGGCCTGAGGTCCGAGGGTGAGGGCCAGCCTCCGCGTCCAGCTGCGAGCCGCGGCGCCCCCCGCCGGCCGGGCCGCGGCGCCAGGCGTCTGCTCTTCGACCTCGTCTGGCCACTTCCTGCCCGGCGCCGAGCGAGCCCCGCACAGGCAGGGCCCCTGGTCAGGCGTCACGGCCACCGCCTCGTCTCCGCAGCCGCCGCCGGCCCCTGCGCCCCGCTGCTAAAGCGGGCGTCTGGCGCCGGGAGGGCACGTCCCCCTGCACACCGCGTCTGAGCAGGCGCCGCGCCCCGCCGCGCCCCGCCGCGCCCCGCCGCGCCCCGCGCCTTCTCACCATCGCCGCGAAGAGCTGCCGGTACTTCTGCGGGGCGCTGGCCTTTATGAAGGGGGCTGCCGCGGCGCACAGCTTGGCCGCCTCCTCGCGCCTCCCGGCCTCCAGGTAGCACTCGAGCAGCTCCCTGGGCAGAGGGGGCCGAACGCCGCGTGAGGGGCGGGCCGCAGCAGGCCCCGCCCAGGCCGGCCCCACCGCGAGGCTGGGGCTCGCCACTGACCAGCTGGCCGCCCGGGCCACTCAAAGACCAGTCCACCCCTATTTTCCGTGACGATGCGGGCGCAGGGCAGGAGGAGAGCCCGCGCCCCCAGTCCAGGTGTGCGGCCCCGCAGTGCCCAGCGCCCTCCGGCCTGCCCCTGGCCGCAGGGGAAGGGAGCTGCAGGCGGCAGGCCGGGGCTGCGGGGTGCTCACAGCATCAGCTCGGCCCGCCACGAGCGGTCCTCCTCCGTCTGGTTCAGCGCGCTCACGACGTGGCACAGGCTGGGGATGAGGTGGCGCCGGCACCCGGGCTTGAGGAAGGGCCGCGCCATCTCCCAGTACAGGACCGAGGCGTTGAACACCAGGAAGTGGTACCTGCGGCGGGCAGGTTGCGGCCCCTGGGCGCCAGGCAGGGGCTCCGAGGCAGCGGGCCGCTCAGCCCCGGACCGACGGGCCGGCCACGGCGCCCGCAGTGCCCAAAGCCACCAGCTGCCCGTGGGAGGACAGCCCGGGCCTGGCCTCCGGGCGCCCGAGGGATGGACGGGGCAATGCGAGAGGCTCCGGGAGGCTTCCTGGAGGTGGCGTTCGCCTGACGGGGCCGGGCAGGAGAGCAGGGCTGAGGGGGGCACGGGACAGGCCCAGCGGGAGGCGGCCCACAGCCGGGGGCACCCCGAGGAGCTCGGACGGAGCTCGGGCATGTCCTCTGTGCTGCTTCCTGGCCCGACTTCCGGGAGGAGGCAGCCCCGGTGTCCTCTCCCTCGCGGCGCCCACCCACCCTCCTGTCCAGCATCACAGCCGCAGGCCTGGTCTCCCCAGAACCCACTGTGGCCCCGGCCCCACTGAGAGGGCTGGCGGGGCCCTGCACCCCACACCCCAGCAGGGCCGGCATGGGCTGGGCGCAGCGCCCCTCAGGCGTCGGCCACGTTCGGAGGCCGTCCCTGCGGCCCACGAGGCTCCGCCTGGCCGCCGTGTAGGTCTCTCCACTAAGGGGGAGCTGCGGGCATGTCAGCGACCCCTCTCCAGCCCGAGCACCCCACCGCCCATGGCCCAGAGGGCCCCTGCCTGCAAACCGGCACCGGACGCGGAAGAGGACGCGTGTCAGCGGGAGGGACAGGCCGGAAAGTGAAGCCAGGGAACGGACACCGGCCGGGGCAGGCGCCCAGCCTGGACGGTCAGCGGCCGCCTGGCCCCGCCCTGCCTACCTGGGCTCTCCCTTGGCAAAGCTGATGGCTTTCAGGTACTGGGTCACACATTCCTCGAACTCCTCCTGAAGGGCGGCCAGCGCGCTGAGCCGGCCCTGCCTGAGCTCCGGGGCCCCAGCCGCTGGCCGCGCCGTCCCGGCCCAGAGCCCCCGCAGTGGGCGGCCCTGGGGCGCAGGTCTGGCCGGCACTGCCGAGGGGCAAGGCCAAAGGGCACCAGCCGCCCAAGCAGGCCCCAGGCTGCAGCCCGGGGTTTGGGGAGGACCTGGGCCCCTTCGGGGGAGCTGGGCCGGGGAGGCGGCGCCGGCCAGGGTGGGCAGAGCCGCTTACCAGGTCGTCCGTGGACTTGGGGACGCACAGCTGGGCCCTGCACAGGTGCGCCCGGCCCAGAAACTGGGTGACGGGCCCCTTTGCCTTGAAGTACATCTGGATGCAGTCCTCGCTCACCTGGGGCTGGCCCAGCTGCGGGGACGCCCAGCTCAGAGCCCGCCCAGGCCAGGCAGGCCCGGGGGCCCCGGCCGCCCCCGGCCCGCCCCAGCACCTTCAGCGCCTGCTCGGCGCACAGGACGAACAGGTCGGGGCTGAAGCTCTCCATCGGGTCCAGCTCCGACTTGCCCAGGTTGGCCGCCTTGATCAGCTGGTGGGCCCGCCTCAGGGCGGCCTCGTCTGCGGCACGGGGTGGGGTCAGCGGGCCCAATGGGGCCTCCCGCGGAGACCGCCCACCGGCGCCCGAGCTGCAGCGGGTTTGCGCACTGAGTCTGGGGCCTGGAGCCAAACGCTCCGGAGCGCCAGCCTGAGGGTGGGGGCGCCGCGGCTGGGGGGTCCCGGGGCTTCAGGGACAGGGTGGGGGCCCTGGGTCTCCCTGGGCGGGGCTCGGCGGCGGGGTCGCCCGCCCACCATGCTGGCTCTCGGCGCGGGCCAGCTCCTGCGTGATAACCAGGTCCATGGTGCGGTGCCGCGTCCGCGTCCGTCCCGGCGCGTCGCCGTGGTCCTCACTGCCCCGCCCGGCCGCCAGGGGTCGGTTGGCTTCTGAGGCTGGACCCGCTGCCGGTTGCCTAGCGACCGAGGGACGCGGACCTTGACCTCCAAGTGGGCGGGGCCGCGCCGGTCCCGCCGCCCCTCCCGCCCCGCCCCTCCGCTGGGGAGGGCTGTCCGCAGGGCGGCGGGAGCGCGCCTGGCCCCTGGGAGCGCGAGGTCCCCGCTACCGCTGGCGCACCCTGGCCCCCTCTGGTGGTGCGGCACAGTCCCGGGGTGCCCTGAGGAGCCCCCAGTTGACCACAGAGGGAGAAGGGAGGTTGGGAGCTGCCGCAAACACCCAGAGAGGAGAGGCCTGGGAACTGGGGGGAGGGTAGTAGGGGGCCGGGGGACTGAGGGCCTGAAGGGGCCTGGGAGTCTGGAGACTGAGGGGGCCTGGAGGGTGGGGAGCGGCTGGGGAGAGGCAGGGAGGGTTGCTGGGGGCAAAGGGGCTCTCAGGGGTGCGCCCTCTTCCTAACCCCCAGGGACCAGACCTGGAGCAGGTGTGGGGGGAAGGTGTGTCCCGAGCCAGCCCAGCCTCTGCCGTTCTGTGTCCACCCCTCTGACCTCAGGGCCAGTCTGGCTTGCACCTGCCCTGACCCCTGGCTCCACGCCGCAGGGGTGCTGGGAGGGGAGGGGCTAAGCAGCCCGCTGGCCCAGACGCGCGACCGAAGGTCCAGAGCGTGGAGCAAGGGGAGGAGGCCCCTGAACCCACCAAAAAGGGAACTTTTGTTCTGCCACCTCCAGGGTCACCGCGGCTTGTCCATAGCGACGGCGCCGGTCTCGCCTCGGGGCCCCTGCAGAGAAGGGCTCCTGCACGGCTTGCGGTCAGAGGCAGCGGACGGTCAGCCTGTCCTCCCAGTGGCCGAGGCTTGGCCAGCCCCTCCCTCTCTGCAGACGGGCCGGCCCCTCCCAGCGGCGTGATGGGGGTGCGAGGCTGGCCCTGGGGCCCGAGCTGTCCGGTGGGCAGCGGAAGCAGCCCAGTGAGAGCCGGGGCCGAGCGCCCCGAGGGCCCCGGGGCCTGGCTGGGCAGCTGCGCGTGTCACTGGCCCCTCGTCCTCCCTCTGGCCTCATCGGTGGCCTGCCAAGTCCACCGGCGTGTGGCTGGGGGTCCTCCGCAGGGCTAGAGGGGAGCCCCACGCACCCCCAACCACACACCCATGAGGGAAAGAGCTGGACCTCAGAGGACAGGCCTGCTGGTGGACGTGCCCCTCTGCATGCTGGCGCCTGGCCCTGACCGGCAGGGGCCCCGCCAGTGAGCCCCACAGCAGCAGGCGTCTGCTCCTGGGGCCGCTGCCTGGCCGAGAGCCGGCGGTCGGGGGCACAGGTGGGATCCATCTCCTCACAGGCTGGAGCCGCCTGGGGCTTTCCGAGCAAGAGGCCCAAGCTCGAGCCCAGCCCTGGACCTGGCCACCCGGGGAGCGGCACCGCGCGTGATCACGTCATCAGCCAGCACCTGGGGGCACCACCAGGGTCCGCGGGGATTACGGCGACGGCGCTGGCGCAGAGCCGCTGCCCCGTCTTCCTGCTGGGCGGCGGTGGGGTGCTGCCCGCAGGGCCTGCCCAGGCTCGGGGGGCCTGGGAACCGGACCCCAGCGGGCCTGCCGCTCCCTGCGGCTTGGGGCGAAGGGCACCGTCTGTGGCGCCCTCCGGAGAAGCAAAGCTGGGGCGCAGGCTTAGGGCTGCGGCCCCACACTCCCCACTCTGGGGGGCGGCCCTGGGACCAGGCAGCAGGGGCCGGCTCTAGGCCAGCGACCCAGCCTGCGGCAGGCCGCGGCGCACGCGGCCGAGATTCGGGGCCGCGCGGGTCTGGGGCTCGTCCCGTCGTGCCGGCCGGATGCCCCCCACGGCGCCCTCGTCCACCGCCCCGCCCTGGGGCCCGCTGGGATCTCGGAGGGTGCAGCCCCAGCACCCCGTGCGGGAGCCCCAGGGGAGTCGGGGCTCCCCGACGCAGGCCCCGTGGTCCGGGGTGTGGGCCGGCCGGGGAGGCCCAGCGCTGCGGGGGCGGCCGGCGGCGCGGACGGGTGGGGCTGCGTCTGACCTCACCTCCTGGGCCCCGCTGCCTCACGCACAGCCACGCACCGCACATGCCGGTGCACGTCTACGCACACACCGTGCACCTGTACACAGCTACACACCTGCACGCACACCCACGCGCACACGTGCGTGCACAAGGCACACGCCTGTGTGTGCAGTCACGCGGGCGCGCGCCGCACCGGCACCAGCGGGCGCATCCGCGGCTCATCCCCCGGCGCTGCTCTGCGCCCGCTGCAAGGAGCACGGCTGCCCGCGAGCCTGGCCCATGTGCCCACCGGGACCGCCTGGAGTCTGACCCCACATCACGGCTTTCCATGGGGCGGATTCTTTCTTTTTTTTTTTAGATTTTTTTTTTAAAGATTTATTTATTATGCATACAAGCTGGGTTACAGGCCAGAGGCGTGGGGTGGCGAGAGGGCTCACCAGAGACAGAGCCGGGAGCAGAACAGGCAGATGGATGGAGACACACTGCTGAGGGGAGCAGAGGGCGAGGCCGGAGAGGTCTGCTGCGCCCTGTGGGAATCTCCCCGGTTGGGAGTCGAACCAGGCTTGCCGCTGCGGACAGCTCTGCAGCGCAGCGCTTAACCGCTGCGCCACAGGGGAGGCCCAGGGCGGTTTCTTATTTTAACAAAAATGAAAGGATCTTTCCACCCTGAAAAAATACCATTTTGCTTTAGCGGAAGCGTGTGCGGTAGTGGCTGAGCTCCAGGGAGCTGCCCTTGGCGGGCAGCGAGAGCTGACCCCTCACACAGACCCAGGCAAAAGGGGAGGCTCCTCGGGCTTGCAAAGCTTTCCTTTGCAGATGGCCGCAGTGTGCGTCCCCCCATCCTTCCCAGGGTAGGTCCTGGGACCTTGCACCCCTCGCCGGCGGGGTCAGGAGGAGCCTGTTCCCCGGGTGCTGTAGCCGGCCCCGGACCCAGGGCAGATGCCAGCGCCATGTGACCGCCCAGGTCTCGCCGGGTACAGGAGCTGCCCGCTGAGCCGGCTGCAGACGCCAGCCTGGTGCTCAGCTCAGCGCAGAGGTGCCCCCCCGCCGCCGCAGCTCCCCCCGTGCCCCCTCCCTCCGCCGGCCCAGCTTGCTCCATGTTCCCGGTAAAAATAGGACTTGAAAGGGCCACCTCGGCCTTGAGCTGAGCCCAGCCCTCGCGGCCAAGGACGCCACTCCTCTTCCTGCGCAACAAAGGCTCTGTTAAAAGATCTTGGTGGGGGGGGTGGCCTCCCTGGTGGTGCAGCGATTAACCGCTGCGCTGTGGAGCTGTCCACACCCACCGCTCGAGTTCGACGCCTGACCAGGGAGATTCCCACAGGGCGTGGCAGACCCCTCCTGTCTCCCTGCTGCTCCCCTCAGCAGGATACCTCCGTCCATCTGCCTGTTCTGCTCCCCACTGTCTCTGGTGAACCCTCTCGCCACCCCACGCCTCTGGCCTGTACCCCAGCTTGTATGCATAAGTCAATAAATCTTAAAAAAAAGGAAGAATTTCACATAAAAGCTAATGAATTTTTAATTGATCTAGTCACAAGTAAATGCGGCTTTGGAGAATTTTAGGAAACCCTATATGATGAACTTTCCATTTCCGTCTGCATCTAACATTTCATGTTATATTTAGCATAAAAAGATACATTACATTATATAATTTAATCTGTGTTCCCCACTCCAAAACTGGGAAAGTAAGAAAAACTTCAAATAAATGAAGGAGCATTTCCTTCCCCCACCAAATCTCAAATCCTCAGTTGCGAAATAAATTTCAAATAACCAACAAGCGGATCATGCCCCTGCAGGGACCTGGGAGGGCGCCGGCATCGCGGGAAGGGCCCCGGCTGGCCCCCCACTCTCAGAAGGTCCCTGCCCCCCACCTGCCCACCCCAAGGCCGCCCCCGCCATACCACTTGCCCTGTGCTCTTGCGGCCCCCGGCCAGGGCCCCTCGGCTCTCCCTGCGGGGGCAGCCCTCGCTGGAGGGCCCGTCCTCGCTGCCCGGCACAGCCGCGAGTCTTCGCTGGTTCCCGAGCACCGCAAGGGCAGGACCGGCACCGGGCGGGCCGGAGGGGCGCAGACCGCAGGGTCCGGGCAGGCGGGCGTGGACAGGGCAGTGGACTTGGGCTCCCTGAGGTTGGCCATGTGACACTGGACGCCGGGGCCCTGGAGGCCAGCCCAGCAGCACGGACAAGCAGACGCGGCTGCACACTCCGGGGCAGCTGTGGGGCCGGCCAGCCTCCTTCATCCCCAGGCTCCGCTGGACCTTGCTCGTGGGACATTTGAGCGCCTCAGTGGCCAGAGGAGCCTCACTGCCCCGCACGCCCACCCCACCGACGGCCCCCGCTGAGAGCCCCTCAGCCGCCACCGGGCGATGGCCAGACGGGCACCACCGAAGGTCACTCCTGTCAAAGAGCCGGGCCAGCTGACCAGCAAGACCCAGTCTTGCTTCGCCGTGCGGTGGCGCTCTGCTGGGGCCGGGGGCCCGGAGGCGGCGCTGTAGGGGCTGAGGCCGAGTGTGCGCGGGCAGAACCTGGCGTCGTGGCAGGAAGGGCCGGCTGTGCTGAGGGTCAGCGCCCCGAGCCTCAGAGGCGCCCGTGGCCAGGCCCAGGCAGCTCGAGGCTCTGCTCATGGTGTCAGCCCCTGTGCGACATCTGGGGCCTCCGGCAGGTGGGAGGGGGCCGAGCCAGTGCCCAGGTCCCCCTCTGCTCTGCAGGCCGTGGGGCCCAATACTCAGGCCCTCTGTGGGTCACCGCTCATGCGTGACCAGGCCAGGCCCTCTGCAAAGGCCCCAGCCCTGCCTGCCCCAGGCTCTCCCCACCGTGGCTCCCAGCCGTCCTTCTAGGGGAAGCGCAATGGCTGCCTCCTCCAGGAAGCCCTGCGTGCTTGCTCCCCTGGCCAGAATGCAGGCCCCGGGTCCGGCCCACCCCTGCCTCGCAGCACCGCCAGCTGCAGCTGTTCTGCCCCCTTCCCAGGGAGCCCCCGGCCCCAAAGCAGGGCTTGCCCGGCCCAGCCCGCGCCCCGCAGGCTGCCGTGGGGTTGGGGTGCGCCCCGCAGGCTGCCGTGCGGCTGGGCGAGCACAGGTCGCAGGAGGAGCCTGCGGGGAGCGGGCTCCAGCTCCTCTCGCCCTGGCGGGGGCCATCAGAGAAGCCGCCTGCCGGGTTGGCGTCGCCATGGAAACCACTTGCTGCGAAATCCAGATGTTTATTTTGGTGACATCCGTCGCGGCGAAGCAAACGGTGCATCGGAGCGCCGAGCCCGAGAGCCGGTGGCCGCCGGGGCGGGCACAGCTGGGCGAGGCAGGAGCAACAGCCAAGGAGACGTGCCGGCCTGCCGGACCCCGCACCTGGGGGTCAGAGGCAGCACAGTAGGCAGGGAGGGGCCCTGGGGGCGGATCAGGGATCAGCGCCAGTGTGACTCGTGGGGCGGTCAGCACCGGACCCCACCCTGGGCAGGCACCGGGAGGAGCAGACGGAGCTGGTGCAGGTGTCCAGAGCAGCCCTCCGGCCCGCGGCTGCGCCCAGGGAGGAGGCACTCCGGCCAGGGCCTCCCAATCTCCACCCGGTCACTTCCTGCCTCAGAGGCACCGGGCCAGCCTCCCCCGCCCCAAAGACCCTTGCCCAAGAAGAGATGGTCCGGGCAAGGCCGTCAGCTCGAGCAGGACAAGTCTGAGACGGCAGATGGACCCCGAGGCCTCCAGGGAGGCCTCTGTGGCCACAGAGCCCCGGAGGAGGGGCTGCAGCCAGGGCTGGTGTCCCCTGGACGGAGGAGAGGCCAGGCCGGCCGCGGGGCCGCGAGGCGGGCTGCACCCCGGGCCTCTGGCCGGCTTTCGTGCTGAAGGTCAGCGCTGCTGTTGGGCTCGCCCCGGACCTCGCTCAGGCGTGGAGAGTCCCAGCCGCAGCTCCAACCCAGCCCCAGGTGTCTGGAGGGGCAGCCTCTGACCCGGCTCCGCGAGGACACTCGGGCCTCCGGCTGGACGTAGCCCCACACCCCGCCGTCCCAGGCCATGAACAGCCCGAGGCGGCCTGGCCAGGGGGCCCGGGCGGCGTCCCCTCCCTGCCTGGTGTCACCGGCCACCTCGCGGCCCACGCGGCCTGAGAGCAGACAGCAGGGCCGGTCTCGGTGCCGCAGGCGTGAGAGTGGCCGCCCTGCCCACAGCTGGACGCCCCCACAGCAGGACATGGTCTGGGCCAGGGCGGAAGCCGCAGGCCGGGGCAGCGCGGGTCCACCCTCGAGCGGGGCCGTCGCTGTAGGGGACAATTCCCCCCACCCCAGCAGGCGTCAGAGGGCCATGGCCTCAGGGAGATGCGGGCACGAGGGCCCCAGACAGTCCACAGCGCAGCTCCCCGGGTCACGGGGGCGCCGCTGCCGCCGCCCGACACACCACCCGTGGCCGAGCGCGGCCACCGCGGGGTCTGCCCCGCCCGCGCTCCCGCCGCGCCCCGGGCAGCCAGCAGGCCAGCGGCCCGGTCACGTGCCCGCCCGGGCTTTCCAGGCTGGTCCCTCGTTTCTCGGCTGGAGACCCGTCGCTGTCCCGCCCACGGCTGGCCACGTCCGCGCCGGCTGCGGCCGAGTCCCGCCTGGACCTGGAGCGGGTCTCCTCCCGCCAGGGTGCGCCCTCAGCAGCTCCGCTGCAGACCGCGCCTCCAACGCTTCTTCTTCCTCTGGGCGGGATGTTGCCCAAAGGGAAACTCTCCACCTTGTGTTTAGTGACCCTGGGCTGGACAGATGGCCACCCCGCCCTGAAACGCCCCCTCCTCCGTGACGCCCCGCCCCGTGACGCCCCGCCCAACCCCACTAGGCCCCGCCCCTGGTGGCCCCGCCCAACCTCACTAGGCCCCGCCCCATGACGCCCCGCCCAACCCCACTAGGCCCCGCCCCTGGTGGCCCCGCCTTGCGAGGCCCCGTCCACTTGATCGCCCGCGAACCTGTGGCCAGTGTCTTTGTTCGCTGGCCAGAGCCGGACAGGCTCAGCACCCCGGCCAGCTCTGCAGGGGGCACAGAGACCAGAGTGCGGGCCTCGGGGTGTCCTGACTACCCGGCAGGAGAGGACACAGACTCTGAGGCCTGGGGGGAAGCAAGGAGGAGGAGGAGGAGGGCGGAGCACCGGGGCTGCCAGTGGCCGGCCAGCGGCTGGATCCTGTGGTGTGGACACAGTCCTGGGCGGTCCGGCTGGGGACGGCCAGGAGGCCTCGGGGCTCTGCGGGGGCCACACAGCAGACACCAGGCCCCGAGGCCGCAGACTGGCCTCTGCCCTAGGGGCTGCCCCTGGCCTGTGGGTCCAGCCCAGCCGCCTGCTCACCAGCCGCTTGCTGGCCCTCTGGCCGCAGCGTCTGCCGAGGGACCAGCGCAGGACATGCCCGGGCTCCTGCCCCGGTAGGTCCAGTGTGAAAACGCAGGTCTGCTGCGGGCGCCGGCTCAGCCCCGGGCGGGCAGCGGGACAGGGGCCCTCCTAGGAGGGGAGGGGTCGGGGCTTCGGGGCGCTCAGCTCAGCCTCAGGGCCCCCCGACCTTGCCAAGGCCCCTCAGACTGCTTTGCCCCCGTCGCCCGAGGAGCAGGCCCCAGGCCGGCCTGGCGTGTGGCCACGGCCCCCCAGGGCCGGGAAGCTGGGGAGACCCGCCTCCCCTGCCTGCAGCAGCCAAGCGCCAGCCGGCGCCCACGCTGAGCTCCGTCCAGAACCCGGGCCCGGAGGACCCCACCCCTACACCTGCCCCATCCGGAGACCCCCGGACGCCTGCCCCTGCTCCCGGGCTCCGCCCCCCACAGCCCGTCTCCCCAGCCCCCGCGGCAGCCCCGTGCTGCTCAGAGTGTTTATATCACACGCTGAGGCCTTTTTCATAATTCAAGGATTTTCTGTTTATTGTAGTCTTTACTTTTTCCTTATTTTTTGGCTTTTTGGTTGAAATTAATGCCGTTATTTCCCCTGCCCTGTTAGTGAATCGGCCGGCTCAGCAAGCGGGGCCCCGCGGGAAGCCGCCTGCCGGTGCGGGCTGTCCCCGGCCCCGCCCCGTCGCGGCCGCAGAGTCCGAGGCTACTGTCCGGCAGCCGCAGGCCGGCAAGCTCACCCGGGCACGCTCACCGCACGCACACGCGCCCTCGCACACACCCATGAGCTCCCGGGGCACACACACAGACATCGCTGCTCACACTCACCTGTGCACACTCATGTGGCTCCTGCATTGTTCTGCCCGTGCGAGAGCGCAGCTCGCAGGTACACGCGACACGCTGGCACGCGCACGCACGCACGCACGCGCACGCACGCTCGCCCTGCCCGCGGCCTGCCGGAGCCCCTGCACCCCAGGTCTTCCCGGTGCGGCAGGCGGGCGGGGCCCCCAGAAGGAGGCCGCACACGGAGCAGCTTCAGGGTGTTCCGAAGGGGAGACGAGCCTCTCACGCCGCTCACGCCAGAAAGGCCAGCGCAGGGACAGTGGTGTCCCAGCGGTCATTTCCACGAGGCCGCCAGGCGGTGCCCCTCGCTGCCAACCACCTTTGATTGGGTTAAAATTGTCTGGGCCAAGCTGCCAGAATCTTTGGCAGGAACCGCAGGCGCGTCTTGCAGGAGGAAGACACCGGCCAGCCCGGGCAGCGGGGCCCAGCCTGGACACGCGGGCAGGGCCAGCCCGGCAGGCGGCCGCAGCAGGCTGTCGGCAGGGGCCAGGAGCCAGTGCTCCGGGTGCTGGGCAGGTGGCCCCGGGGGCCCGGGCCTGACCATCCGACCCCACAGGGGCCGGTGAGGGAGCTGACCGCGAGCCAGCGGTGAGGGAGCGGGCAGCCGGGAGTGGGACGGGGCTCTGGGGTGCACCGCGTCCTCTCTGGGCCTCTGAGCAGAGCCAAGGGCGCCCAGCTGGGGCGGGCAGGGCTGGACACCCCAGGCCCAGGCCGGGCACCGGGAGGCTGGGAGGCCGACGGCGGAGCCCTCCTGCATCTGCCCGGACAGCAGGGTGTGGGGTGAAGTGCGGGAGAATGGGGGGCCCCTCTGGGCAGAGCCCCAGGTCACGCCCCAGCATGGCGCCTGCCCTGAAGAGCCTGCAGCCTGGGCCTGCCTCCCCGACCAGCCTCCCTGTGGCCCCAGCATGCTTCGTGGGGGGCTGGGACCCCGAATGGGGAAAAGGGTCTGGACGGCTCTTCCCCATGACTGCCCCCTTGGTTGTATCACAGGGCACCCCCGCGGCCCTCCTGGGGGCCACAGCTCAGGCCACCCCGAGGGCAAACCCCTCCTAGCACAGGGTGGTAGCGCAGGGTCGCCCCCCTTGGGGTCAGGTGCAGGTTTGGGGGTGTCTGACTACCAGACTTTGAAAAGTAGCTAAAATCAATTTCCTGTGTGGCGTTTCTGTTCTGGGCCCCTCAGCGCCGGCTTTCCTTTCAGCATAGACGCAGGCAGCGCCTGGGGAGCGGCGTGGGGGCTCCCCCCCCCCCCGCCCCCAGCCTGGGGGCCGCGGCCCCTTTAAGCCGCGCGGGCGCGGGCAGAGCGGTCCAGCGCTGAGCGGCCGCAGGGCCGTCCCCATGGTGACGCGCGCCGCCGCCCCCCCACCGCCCCGCCGTCGCCGCCGCCGTCCCCGCCGTCCCCGCGTCCCCGCCGCCCGGGAAGCAGGCGCAGAGGCGGCGGCCGAGCCGGCCGGGGAGCGCGGGCAGCGGGGCTGACTCACCGCAGCCCCCGCCGCAGCCCTGCAATCTGTTGCTGGCCGCTCGCGCTCGCCTTGGGATGGGCAGTGCTGCCCCGGGCGCGCGCCCGGCCCCGCGCGCAGCCGCCAGCCCCCCGCCGCGGGCGCTCAGGCCGTCTTCGCCAAAATAGGTGACGGGGCCGCGGGGGGCTCAGGGGCTGGTGGCGAGGCCCTGGGGCGGGGAGACGGGACAGCCGCGTGTCCACCCAGCGGGGAGCGGCAGCCCTTGCCTTTGGTGTGGCGGATCCTGAGCCACTTTCTTTAAGCCGTGCACAGTCCCTGCCTGGACCCCCGGCCAGGTGCGGCCAGGCCCGCCCGGGTCCGGTCACATGGGGTGGGGGTGGGGGGCTCCTGCCGCCGCAAATGGACCCCAGGCCCCTGGCCCCTCGCGCACCACCAGACGCTGGCGAGCTCTGCGCAGCCAGGGCTGCGGCGCCTCCACTGCTGAACCTGCTGGTCTGCGCGGCCGTTCCCACGCGGGAAGGCAGCTGCTGCGGGCACATCCGGGCCGCAGCCCCCTCCAGCGCCTCGCCTGAGGCTGCAACAGGCTGAGCGAGGTGGGGCGCCAGGGAGCCGCTGGCCGGGCAGCCCTGCAGGGCCAAGGCAGGGGCTTGGGCAGCTGGGGAGCCCGCCCCGCCCCCCCGACCCTGCCTCTCTCTGCAGGTGGGCGCAGGAGCAGACCCTCAGCTGCCCAGCGCAGCCGGCCGGCCCAGGGTGCCCGGACCTGCCCGGCCGCAGTTCGGGACACTGACCTTCTGCACAGCCATGGAGGCTAGCGGGGAGCAGGGTGCGGCGTAGCTGGCCCGCGGGCCCCCGCCGCCCCTGCTCATGTCTGCACCTGGGCAGTGCTCATGGTGAGTCCAGGGCGTGCGGCGGAAGGGTCAGGCCGGGCGGCCAGGTCGAGGGCGAGCGGGGGGCGGCGGGGTCAGCTGGGCGGCGCCCCTGTGCTCACCGCGGGCCACGGGGTCAGCTGGGCGTGCTGCAGCGCTGAGTCACTTCCAGGGAGCCGGCGTCAGGCCCGGCTGGGGCCACTGCAGGCGCCTTGGGTCCAGGCTGGGGGCCCGTCCCTGCGCCTCGCGGCCTCCCGCAGCTGCCCGCCCAGAAAGTTGGAAGGGCGGGGGGACGTGGCGCCTCCCGGCGTAGAGCAAACAGGGGCAGCTGCTTCTCTTGCCAGAAAAGGGGGCCGGCGGCAGGGGCTGGCCCGGGGCCCGTCCTGGAGACGCCCGACTTCATCGTGGCTGCTGTGGCCTGCACGCTGCAAAGGCCACTGGCGAGAGAAGAGGGGTGTGCCGGCAGGGGTGGGGTGGGCAGGGCTGCAGAGGGTCAGGCAGGGGTGCGGCCGGGGTGGGGTGGGCAGGGCTGCGGCTGGCCCAGTGGCCGAGGCCGGGCACCAGCGCTGCGTCCCAGTGGCCGCGTCTGCCCACCAGAGGCCTCTGGCTGCAGGCCGGGGCTGGAAGGGGCCTGCTGTCCACGCGCCCGCGCTCGGGCCGCCCGCAGCCTCCCGACCCAGCTGTGGCCCCGGGGAGATGGCACCAGCCCGGCGTCCGCTTTCCAGGCACGGCTCAGGCCCTCGGGTGCCAGGCGGGTCCCCTCAGCAGAGGGAGGGGAGCGGGCGGCTGCGGGGCGGGTCAGCTTCGCCCGTGTGCCGGGCCGGAAGGGGCTCCCAGGCCAGGGGGCTTTTCTCGCTGACCCACACCCCCGGGAGGCGGCCTGGCTGGGGCCGCGGGGCTTCCGCAGTTTGTGGCGTTTTCATTCTGACAAAAACACCTGCGGCTGGAGACGGCGTCCTGGAGGGGGCAGGGGCGGCCACTGCGCGGCGGGGATGGTCCTCTGTCCCCGGGGCCGGAGGGGCCTCCCAGCCCGCCCCCGCTGCCCGGCGCCGCACCTCGCTCCTGCCCGCGCCGGCCCAGGGACGCCGCTCCCGTGAGCCTCAGACGCCGCTGGGCCCTCCCTGGCTGCTCCCGGGGACAGAGCGGCAGGCCGGGAATCACAGATTGTCCAGACCTGGCCCACTCGCCCTGCTGGCCACGCAGAGGGGCCCGCTGGCCCCGGGAGCTGCGGCCCGAGACCACCGCGCGGTCCGGCTGGAGGGCGTCCGGGCCCGCAGCCCGCGCGGTCTCGTGAGGCCCTGTCCTGGGGACAGGGCAGAGCTGCCCTCTGCGGAGCGTGGACACGGGGGGTCTCGAGAGGAGACGCTGCCTGCTTGGGACTGTGAACGTCCCTCTGAAGACGCAGAGGACGCTGCAGGGCCGGCGGGGCCTGCGCCTCGCCAGGCGTGCACTGGCCGCGCTCGGGCCTCTGGGCGCCGCCCGCCTCGGGGACCAGCCCTGGTGGCCCCTGTGGTCCGCATCCGGTGTCCATCTGCGCGATCAGGCCCCAGGGAGGGGATGCGTCCGGCCGCCGGGGCCTCTGCTGTCCTCGCCGGCACCCAACGGGGTCGGAGGTCAGGGCCCAGACCACACTGCCCCAGCGAGCGCCCCAAAAGTTCCTCCAGCGGCCGCCAGCACAAGCCTGCCGGTGAGGACACAGGTCCCGGCTGGCCGCAGAAAGCGCTGGACACACGCTGGGCGCCGTGGGCAGCCCCTGCCTGAGGGACCGAGCTCAGGATGCTGCGGGGCTCTCTGCAGGCTGCTCCCGCCGGACAGCAGGCTGCCCAGGCCCCGAGAGGGCCAGGGGCCTCACACGCAAGGCTCAGCACCGGGGCGGGGCGTCCAGCCTGGGCCACGGCCGCCGCACCTGGAAGGGGCACGCAGAAAGCCCCGACAGGCCCCACAGGACTGCCCGCCCTCGCGGAGGGGCACCCGCGGGGCGGCTGCTGAGCTGGCCTGGAGCTGCCCAGGTCTCAAGGAGCCTGCCCTGGCCAGGTGCCCGGGGGGCGTGGGGGCGACCCCGCCCCAGGAGTGGCCGCGATCCCTGCTCCCCCCTGCAGACGCCACACGTCACCAAGAGGCGCCCCGCCGGCCAGAGACGCCCTCAGACAGCGAACAGCGGCTACGCTGTCCCGCCTCCTGTCCAGTCCCGCCCACGAGGCCTTCAGCCCACACAGGGCCTGGCTCAGGAGGGCGCTGGAGCCCGGGGCCAGGGCTGGGGTGCTGCGGGCAGCGGGCAGCGGCCCTGCTGCTGGTCTCTGTCTGAGGCACCTGGGCGGGGATCCTGGCCAGTGAGCTCCGGGCCTGCCCCCAGGGCCACTCGGCGCACGTTGGGGGGACGGGGAGGCTCGGCAGACACCCCACGTAGCCGGCCCGGCAGGCCTCCCCGCCCAGGCCACGTCACTCCCGCCCAGCTCTGCGGCCTCGCCCTGCTCACGGCGCTGGCTTGGGGAGGGCTGGCCAGCGGTGCCGGTGGCCGCACTCACGCCCGCTCTCCGCAGGATCCAAACGATGCGCTGTCCCCGCCCCGGCACCCAGGGGAGTTCCTGCACCCGGTGGTGTACGCCTGCACCGCGGTCATGCTGCTCTGCCTGCTCGCCTCGGCCGCCACCTACCTCGTGCACCGCAGGTGCGGCCACCGCCCGCTCCTAGCTGCCCGTTCCCACCAGAGAGGGCAGGGGGCCCATACAGGCCGGTCAGCGCGGTGCCCTGGGCCCTGCCCGCCAGCTGGCCTCCCGCCCGCCCCAGCAGGAGCCAGGGCTGCCTTGGGGGTGCTCTGGCCATGCGAGGAAGGTCCCAGCCAGTCAGGGCAGGCCCGGGAGCGAGGTCGCGGCCAGGGCCAGTGGCTAGGACACGGCCACGGCCACGGCGCTGCTGTGGCCAGCACAGCCACGGGCGGGAGCCGAACAGCCTTGGCAGCAGCCACGCCGGGGCCGGGCGGGCGGGGAGGGGGCGGGCCAGGGCAGGGTGGGCCCACGCCCTAGTGGCCCGGCCAGCGGGGCTCAGCCGTCAGCTCGGCCTGGCCGCGGCCTGCTGCAGGCGCCCGGTCAGCCGCCTCCGGGCCCCGGGCGCGCTGACCAGCCCCCGCCCGCAGCGCCATCCGGATCAGCAGGAAGGGCCGGCACGCGCTGCTGAACCTGTGTGTCCACGCGGCGCTGACCTTCACCGTGTTCGCGGGCGGCGTCAACCGCACCCAGCACCCGGCGCTGTGCCAGGCGGTGAGTGCTGCCCTTAGGGCCCCGGGGCGTGGCCAGCGCCAGTGCCCTGGCCTGTCTGCCCCCATGGCGCCTGGGCCACTGGCCGAGGGGCGGGCGGGGGCTCAGGGCGGAAGCCACACGCCCTCACGCAGGGGCCGGCGGTGCCCGGGCCCCTCCCACCCAGCCTCGCTGTCCTCTCCCGGGCTCGCTGCAGAGCATGAGTGACCTGGACGGCTCGGGGGCCCTCAGCAGGCCCCAGGCCACAGCCCCCCGCCCGCTCCCTCAGGCCGGCCCTGGCACGCCCAACCGCACAGAGCCGCTCTAGGCGGGCGGTGACCCCGGCAGTGAGCTGGGGCGGGCGGTGACCCCGGGGTGCGGTGACCCTGGCAGGCCACCCGCGGCCTTTTGCTGGCCCTTTGCTGCCGTGAATGGGAGTGACCGGCGCCCGGCGAGCCTGTGCCGGAGCTGCCGCCACAGCGTGTCCAGGGCGGCCTTGCCCCTGCGCAGACCGCGCTGGCCTCGCAGCTAGGACGGGCGGCCGCAGGGCGCTGGCCCCAGACTGCGCGCTCCTCCTGGCCGACCTCCAGGCCCGGCCCTCGCCGGCCACTGTCAGGGCCGGCGGGAGAGTGGCCGAGACGAGCGGGGGCAGCCTGAGGGTCCCGGAGAGCCGACTGTTGTTGCGCCCCAGCCCCAAGGTGGGCAGCAGGAGGACCGTCCATGCCTGGATGCTGGTGCTGGGGCGCCCCAAGCCCCCCAAAGCCCGGCACTGCACCCTGTCTGGGGCCCAGAGCCTCGAGGCAGGCTCAGCAGCTGGACACGGGGGTGCATGGCCCCGGGGCAGGTCTGCCCGGGAGTGGGCAGTGTGCCCCGGGCGCCCCGCGGCTGCAGCGAGAACCCCGCCCACCCCGCGCCTGCGCACTCGGCTCGAGCCTCTGGGAGGCGCCCCTACCCGAGAAGAGACCCCCGGGCAGGCTAAGAGCAGGTGGGGGGTGGCCGGCCGACGGCCCAGCGGGGGCAGAACGGGATTCCGGGGCGCGCGAGGGTGTTTAGGAGACAGGACATTTGCACCGGGTCGCAGCGACCCCTGGCCGCGTGGGGAGGAGCCCCGCCCATCTAGAGCCAGGAGCCTCTGGCGCCTGGACCAGCACGGCCCGTGGCCTCCGCCCTGCGCCCGCGCCCCGCAGCCCCACGCCCCGCTCCTCGGCCTGGCGAGAACAGACGGTCGTCATGGCAACAATAAAACGCTAACCGTGAGCCTCGTGAGAGCGCTAAGTGACATCGCGACGCGGCGGGCGGCCGGTGACGGTGCGCGCTGCCCGGCGGGCGCGGGGCGGCCTCCTTCACGTGGCAGCAGCCCGCCCGGGGCCCTGCGCCCTCCGCTCCCAACACTCTGGGCCTGCGGGCGGGCGGGCCGGACCCCCGGGGGGCTGAGGGCCCGGCTGGCGGCCGCGCTGCGCCCCACTCGGGCCGCGGGCTGTGTCCGTGCAGGGGCCGCCCGGCTGCGAGCCGCTCCGGAGGCCCCCGCCCCCTCAAGTGCCCCTCCGCCACCGTAGCGCCTCCCCCAAGCGGGACTGCACCCCGGACTGCGCAGACGGCCGCGGGGTGCCGGCACGCAGGGCCTCTCCCTCAGACACTCGCACCCCCCAGCTGCAGCCACAGTCGCTGCTTCAGAGGTGGCCCCGCGCGTCGAGTCAGACGGCCGCTGGGGAAGGTGGGGTGCCCAGGCCAGCACGGTGCTGGTCTCCATAGCGACGAGCGGGGGCTCCAGGCCTGTCCCACCGCAGCGCTGCCCGCCCCCACTGCGGACGCCCCCGGCCCCTGGTGCGGGCTCAGCCTGGAGCTCCGGGTGGGGTGGGCGGGGCCCGGGGTGCCCGCCCAGAGGTGCAGCCCGCGTCTCCGCAGGTGGGCGTGGCACTGCACTACTGCACACTCTGCACCCTGCTCTGGATCGCCGTCGCCGCCAGGAACATCTACCAGCAGGTGGCCAGGAAGGCGCCCCCCGGCCCGGGCCAGCCCCCGGCCCCCAGGCAGCCCTTGCTCAGGTACCGGACTCCGCGGGGCAGGGGCTGAGCGCCCCCTCGCCCTGGAGGCCACTGGGCATGTGCGGAGGGTGGGGCGGGCTGGGCCGGCAGGGGCGGGGGTGGTGGCTGCCCAGTGGGGTGCATGGCAGCCCCCGGAGTCTCCGCTTTAGTCCGGTGGAGGCCGTGCCCAGTGTGTGGTGTGAGGGAGGGGTCCTCTGCTCTTCTGGGGGTCGGTCAGCAGGTCCAGCCGAGCTTCCCTGGCCTGTGGGCTTGGGCCCCCTGCTAAGAATGGCCTGGCCACACGTGTTGGGTTCCCCTGCCCCCCACTTACTCGCCGGTCAGGCGCTGCTTCTCTGGCCGCCATCACTCTGTGCTGAGCCCTGAAACTGGTAAGGGAGGCCCTCCTGGGGCCCATGGGGCCAGGCGGGGACCTGGGCTGGGCCCCTTGACTTTTGTTGTGCTGCTGTCCGCAGGGACAGGGCGGGCAGTTCCTCGGCCCCCCGCAGGGCTGGCCGCCCCCTCCCCCCCGCCCCAGGCCCCTCCCGTGCGGGTGAGGGAGCCCCCGCAGCTCAGCTCCACTTCCCTGTGTCCCCAAGGCACTGCCCTCAGCCGGGCTGGACTCAGACTCCCGCACAGCGAATGCGGAGAGGCTGTGGCCGCAGCAGCAGCGTCAGGGGTGCAGGGGCCTCCCGGCCGTGGAGGGCTTGCTGGTCGCTGACGAGCCACTCCGGCACGGCGCAGCAGCGGTGCCCGGGCCACTGCCTCATGCTCGCGATCACTCCCCTGCTGGCTGAACTCCGCTCCCCAGCCCCCGCCCCGGCCCCTCAGGCCACACCGACCCACGGCCCGCTCTGCAGCACGTCCAGTGGCCTCGGGACATCGCCGCCTAAATTCAGAACAAATTCGTCGACTTTAGGAAATGGCCTGCTGGTTTCATGTCATCGCAGCGGCTTCCTGACTGCCCAGTGCTCTCCGCTAATGGACAGAGACAGCTGACCCTGGCGCAGGAGCCGGCAGCCCCACCCGCGGCTACTCCCTTGGCTCCCGGCACCCCTGACCCGAGGCATTGCCGCCGGCGGACCACGTCCACTTCTTTGTGGTGCTGCCTTCCCTTTGCTCGCGGGGCCTCGGGACATGTCCACGGTGCGGGGGCCGCTGCAGCCCGTGCCGGCCCCGCCTTCCGTGCCGCTCGCTAGAGTCTCCAGAGCCTCTAGGCAGCTTCGGGGGCCCTTCTGCTCTGGTTTGCTGGGACCTTCCACGAGGAAGGTGCCAAGTTTTGTCAACGCTTTTACTGCATCCCTTAAGTGGCCGTGTTGCGGCCTCTCTTCGCTGTGTCCTGAGCGCTGGGTCAGTCTTTGAGGTGCTGCGTTTCTGGGATGGGCTCTTCCTCCCACAAGCCTGGCTCTTGTCTGCAGACGTGCTGGTGGAGGTGCTGGTCGAGCTCCGGTGCTCGTTGTGAGGCAGCAGCAGCCTGGCCACGGTCAGCAGGGCCGCTCGCTGCCCTGGACGTAGTCAGCGTCCTCCCCCCTAGAGGGGCAAGCATGCTGGCAACAGTCACGGGACCTGGATTTCTCTGTTTCGTGTTTGCAAATAGGGAATTCGATTTCTTACCAGGTACAGAGTGGATCTCCCAATTCTTCTTGTTTCAGTTTTGGTCATTTTTTTCAAGACCATTTGCAGGTCTCAGACCCACAGTCGCTGGTAATGTCCTCTGACCATCAGTGGGGTCAATACTGGCGACTTGGGGCTCTTTCTTTTCTTAGTTAGTCTAGCTAGGGGGTTATGGTTTTGTGATTTTTTTCAGAAAATTAACTTATGGCTAGGAAATTTTCACTGCTTTTTAGTTTTCTACTTCGGCTCTTTATTATCTCCTTCCCAGTTACTCTCCTACCCATTTACTTTGCTATTTTGTTTTTCTGTCTTTTCAAAGTGGAATAACACCCCTTTCTCTCTTTCTCATGGATGTATCTATGGCTATGAATGTCCCTCTAGACTCAGCATTAACTGCACCCCACACATATCATGTGTATTTTCTTGACCATTCTGTTGTAAATATTTTCTAAATTCCCTTGTGATATCTCCTTTTATCCAGGAATTGTTCAGAAGTCTGTTGCTTCATTTCCAGATGTTTGGAGTTTCCTAGCTATCTTATTATTACTTAATTTTGTTGTGGGCAGAGAACATCCTCTATGCGACTTCACTCCTTTAAGTGTGCGGGGACTTGTTCCGTGGAGCCTTGGCTCAGCCATGCAGGCGAGCAGAGGGCGTGTGACTTGTGTTGTGATGGGCTGTGACCAGCGGTCAGTGCTTGAGTCTATTGTCGCTCAGACCTGCGTCTTCATGGCCTTTCACCTCCCGCTCCGCTGCTGGGGGCGGGTGGACGTCGTTCCCTTGGGCACACACTCCTGGCTGTGCTGTCTCCCTGAGGGAACAGCCTCTGTCCTTCCTCCGAAAGTTCACATTGCCTGGACAGACGTGGCTGCTCAGCCCACTTGGCCGGGACGGGTGTGGAAGGCTTTTTCCACCCACTTAATTTCAGCAACTGTGTCTCTATATTTAAAATGCTTCTGTCTGTGGACATTAAGTAACTGCTTCCTTTGTTTATTCTGACAGTTTCTGCCTTTGAATTGCTGCATTCGGTCATGCAAATTTAACAGAATTTTTATTTTGGCTGAATTTAGGTCTTTTCACTATTTTCTGTTTTATTTCTCCTGTTCCTTCTTTCCTCTTATTTCCTTCTTTTGAATTATTTTAATATTTTAAAATCCATTTTAACTTATCTGTTAGCTTTTGGCTTATTTTTCATGATTGCCTTAAGGATTAAAATTCATACTCTCTTTACCATCTATTAGAGTAACAATTGCACGATTTAAATTTCATAGAAACTTTGTGAGCAGATGGGCCAGCTCCCCTCCCACTCTGAGCACAGGTGCCCCCCCCCAGCAGGCCCCAGGGCTGGCTGAGAGGCAGGAGGCAGCACCTAGTTCGTCCTGTCCTCACTCCCCTCCCTCCTCCCAGGGAGCATGCTCTGCGGTAGATTCTGGGGACAGACCCCAGAGCGGCTGGGCATGATGGCCGCAGGGTCACTCTGCTGCCCACAAGTGGGGCCTGCTCAACTGTCCAGGTGTGAGGGCTCTCTGGGCGCCCTCACAGGGGCTGTGGCTGGAGCCCTGGGCTGGGCAGGCCCCTTCTGTGGGGGAGGGGAGGAGGGGAGGGGAGATGTTGGGGGAGGGGAGCTGTTAGGGGAGGGTCACCTTCGGGTAGTGAGGAGTCGCCCTCCTGCAGGTTCTACCTCATCAGTGGAGGGGTTCCCTTCATCATCTGTGGGGTCACAGCTGCCACGAACATCCGGAATTACGGGCGGGAGGACGAGAGCTCGGGGTAGTGAGTACGGGGCCCAGGTGGTGCGGCCCCAGCCCTCACCGCCCGCAGGGAGGGGCCACCCCCGGGCAGCGTGCCCAGGGCCTGAGGTCCAGCTGCCCCACACCGCTCAGAGGACCGGGGCTGAGATGGCCCCACACCGCCCTGGGTCCTGGGGTGGGGGCTCGCACCCCAGACCCACTGCCCCAAAGCCGCCCTCCCCTGGCCCTGGGGCCCGCACCCCTCCCTGCTCCCGGCAGCCCCACCCCTGGGGGGCTGGGGGTGGCTCTGCGGGGGACAGGGTCAAGCACCAGCTGGGGGTGGCCACGCCCCCAGCTCCCCTCCCCGGCCTGCCCGCCCCTCCTGAGTCCCCCCCCAGTCCCCGGGGCCCACATGCCCAGGAGACCCCTTCTCTCTCTCGCCCCAGTGGGCCCGGCCCCACCCCAGCAGGAGAGGCTTGGGGGAGGGCGGCGGACTCTGCCAGGCCGGGCTGCTCCCCACAGCAAGCCTGGGGCCGGGGGCAGGGCCCGACCTGCCTGGGCTCCCCAACCCCTGCGCCCCTCACCTGCTGTCCCCCACAGCTGCTGGATGGCCTGGGAGCCCAGCCTGGGCGCCTTTTACGGACCAGCGGCCTTCATCGCCCTGGTCACCTGCCTGTACTTCCTGGGCACCTACGTGCAGCTGCGCCGCCACCCGGAACGCAGGTATGAGCTCGGGGAGCGGCCTGAGCGGCCCCCGCGCCTAGCAGGCCGAGTTGCCGGCGCCCCGCCCGGCTCGCCGCCCTCCTGCGAGGCGGCGGGGGCCTCGCTGCTGCAGAACGAGCACTCCTTCAAGGCGCAGCTGCGGGCGGCCACCTTCACGCTGTTCCTGTTCACCGCCACCTGGGCCTTCGGGGCGCTGGCCGTGTCGCAGGGACACTTCCTGGACATGGTCTTCAGCTGCCTGTACGGGGCCTTCTGCGTGACCCTGGGGCTGTTCGTGCTTATCCACCACTGCGCCAAGCGGGAGGACGTGTGGCACTGCTGGTGGTCCTGCTGCCCCGCACGCGGGGACACTCCCGCCCCCGCGCTCTGCCCCCACCCGCTGCTGGACGCCAACGGGGAGGCCCTGGGGCACCCTGCTTGCCTGCAGGACTCGCCCTGCCCTGGGCCCCGCGGCTTCGGCCACTCGCCCGCCGGTCACTGCAAGATGGCTGACCTGCGCGCCGCGCCGAGCCGCGTCGGCTGCCTGGCGCCCAGCACGCCCTGCTGCCCCAGCCGGCACTGCGAGCAGCTGCTGGAGGAGGACGCCTTCGCGCCCGGCCTGCACCCGCACCGGTGCGCGCAGGGCAGGACTAAGCCCCACTACTTCCGCCCGCACCTGGCGGCCGAACCCGAGTGCGCCTACCACATCCCGGCCAGCCTGGACGGCAGCCCCCTCAGCTCGCGCACGGACAGCGCCCAGAGCTCGCTGGAGGGCCCGGTTGGGGCGCCCCCGCTGGCCTGCTGCGCCCAGGGCGACCCCTTCGCGGGGGCGGCCCCCGAGGGGGCCAGCCTCAGCCCGGGGCGCTATGGCTGTGCCCCACGGCCCAGCAGGGAGGTGGCCTGCGGCCCCGCCCACTTCGAGATGCTGCGCAGGACACAGTCCCTGCCCTTCGGGGCCCCAGGCCAGGGCGGGCTGCCCGAGGGCCTGGCCTTTGGCGCCGATAGCGCGGGGAACATCCGCACTGGGCTCTGGAGGAACGAGACCACAGTGTAGCCCCAGGCGCCCCGTGAGGGCCGAGGCGGCCCCGCCCAGCACGTCCGCAGGCCCCGCCCAGCACGCCCGCGGGACCGCCCTCAGCCGCCGGCCTCCGCTGTGCGGTCCGGCTTCGTCCAGGGCTCGCGGCCCCTCGGACTGCAGCCCTGCCCTGCGGGGGCCTCCTTCGGCCGCAGCCTGCCGGGGCCAGCGCGCCTCTGGGGACCTGCGCCTGGGACTCGACTGCGGGGCCAGCGCTGTCGGGACACCTCCACGAGCGCCTGGACTCACGGCCCAACCAACTGGGCGGTTCCAGGCCGCCCTCAGCGGGGTCCGCGGCGCCGGGGCAGGTGGAGGCGCGCGAGCCACTGCCCCGCGCGGTGCAGCCCACACGCGTGACCCGAGGTGCTCCCGCGCCCGCGTGGGCCCGGATCAGCGCCGCTGAGGGCTGGACTCGGGATGACGGGGGGGCAGCCCCCCCGGCGTACCGTGGCCGTAGCGCCGCCCCAAAATACGACGTGTGGCCGTTTCACCAGGTGGTTCATGGCGTCTTTTGTGGGGTGCCCCTCGGGGTCAGAGACAGGGCGCCCGCGAGCCTGGGCAGCCAGTGAAGTGGGGACGGGCTGACCCCGCCCTGAGAGCCCTGGGCCTGGGGCCTCACCCTGCACCTCCAGTCGGCCTGTGCTGGCCTGGGCCCTGCCCCCACCGCCGGGGTCTCCTGGTGGCCCCGTGGCTGAGCCCCACATCTGACGAGGGCCCCGGGGCGCCCGCACCCGCTGAGCCAGCCCCCCGGCCACTTACCAGGGCAGGGCTCAGACCCCACCCGGCCTGGGCCTCGGGGCCCTGGGGCTGCGCTCTGGGGTCCGCCGGCAGCGGCCTCCTTGCCCGACTGCCCGGGCCCCGGCCTCCAAGTCCTTTCCGCACGTGCACAGGCAGGACTGGGCAGGACAAGGGCCGGGAGGGACGGGGGAGGGGCCGGCCCCTCCCCCGAGCAGTGCAGGAGACGCTGCCCAGCGGCTCTGGGCGCCAGGCAGCGGGGGCTCCTGCTGGCCTGGGCGCCTGCGGGGCTGAGGGGCGCCCTGCCGCGCGGTCAGCACCATGCAGCCCCCCCCTGCGGCCAGGGCCTGTGCCACGGGCAGGGCCAGGCCGCCCTCAGCCAGAGCAGGACCTGGGCCGCAGGAAGGCCCAGCTCCCCGCCACGCTCCCGGGCAGCCGGACTGCAGCTCCGCTGCCCTCCCTGCCGCCCTGGCAGGGCCAGCGCCTGCACCGTGACAGAGGGACAGACTGGTCACAAGGCTGGGCGGCCAGGGCTGTGGACCCAACAGGCCGCCTGCGCCCCGGGGAAGCTGAGTGAGCAGACAGTGGCCCCCCCCCACCCAGCCCCGGCCTGGCCCTCCCTGTCTGGACTGACCCAAGCACAGGCACCACCAGCCTGTGACCTGCCCCCCACACCCCAGGAGCAGGCCTGCTGCACCCCGGGAGCCGGCCACACCCGCAACCTGGTCTCAAGCTGGGCCGGGGGTGAGCGGGCCACGTGGGGACTGACCAATGGGGGGCCCGCCCCCACAGGGCCTCCTGGGGCCGCGGGCTGGCCCTCAGCAGCAGGGAGGGCATCTGGCTTTGGGGCTGGCCTCGGAGCTGGCCCTACTCCCCTGGGAGGTTCCTGCACTTCGCCCCACACAGCCCAGTGCGGGACACGCGTCCGCGGGAGGCGGCGGCCCCGCGCGGGCACTGACCGGCAGTGAGAGAGCCCGGGCCCGCAGCACCGCTGGGGGAGGCGCTGGCCGCGGGGCTGGGCTGCAGCGTGACCACTCACAGGGCACCGGGCGCTGGCCCCTCAGATTGGACCCCTCCCCCCCAACCCCCACCGCCCTCCCCCAGCGGGGCGTCACGAGGGCCCGGATGGGGGGAGCCGCGGACGACCCCTAGAGGTGCCTCTCGGGATAGGCCACGGCCCAGTCCTATACCCAGGTAGGGAGCAGACCCGGCCGGCGGCCCCTGCCGCGTCGCTCAGGACACCGGCCACACAAACCCCGCCCCAAACGGAGCGGGCCCGCCCCCGCGCCGGCCCCCAGAACGCGGTCAGAGGCCCCAGGACGCCCCAAGCCACCAGTCGCCTGGGCGCGGGAACCCCAGCCTTGCCCGCGGCGCCACCGGCCTCGTCCCCGCGGGTGTCACTGCGGCAGCGCGCGCTGCTGGGCGCGCGGAGGGCGGGGCGCCGGCCGGGGCGGAGAGGGGGCGCCGCGGGCGTTGCCATGGCGGCGGGGCGCGCGTAGCCGGCCCCGCTGAGCCCCAGCCCTGCGCGGGGCCCGGCGCGAATCCAGGGGCGCGGCCGCGCGGCGCGGGACGCAGGACGCGGGGCGCGGGACGCAGGCGCCCGCCTGGAGCGCGTAGCCGGCCGGCAGGATGCAGGCCCCGGACCCCGCCGCGGCGGCTTTCTACGAGGAGGACGCCAAGGACCTGGACTTCTACGACTTCGAGCCGCTCCCCACTCTGCCCGAGGATGAGGTGAGCGCGGCCCCCGGGTACCCTAGCGCCCGCGCGCCGCGCGGCCGGACGTGGTCTCCGGAAGGCGCAGAGACCCTGGAAGGCGCCGGGGGCGCGGCGGGGGCTGAAGCTGCAACGAGGGCGCCCTGCGAGGCTCGACCTCAATTCCCGCGAGGAGTGCGGGGCGCGGGGTGGGAGGGGTCGTTTCCTCCTCCCCTGGGAGGTCAGCAGCTCGCGTGAGGGAATCCCCCCATGGCCTGAGGGCTGCTTCCTGCTCACAGCGGTTGCGTTTCCACGGGGGTCCCGCAGCAGCCCCCCGCACGGAGGGTCTCCACCCCACGGGGCTTCTGCTCTCTGACTGGCCAGCCGCGGCCTGGCCGGTCTCTCCGCAGCCGCACTGAGGCGCAGCGTCCAAGACCGCTGCGTGGGAAGGGGTCTCCAGGGCCTCCTGCCGGGACGCCCTGCCTCTCAAGGCGGCAGGGCCCCCCGCAGAGTCCCGAGTGTACAGGCAGATGCCCGTCTCTGGCCTCCGAGGTAGGCGCCTGCCCTCGGAAGGGCCCGGCTTGCAGAGACCCTGGCCTGGGCCTCGCGGGGGGGGGGGGGGGGGGGGGGGCGCCCACCTCCGGGACAGCTGATCCTGCAGAGAGGGCACGCGGGGAGGGAGGGAGCGCGGGCGGGCTCGCGGGAGGAGCGCTGGGCCAGCCGGTGGCCAGCGGGCAGTGCCCCAGGGCCTCCCTGCCCAGGAGCAGGCCTGCGGGCCGCTCCCTGACTCATGGGGAGAGACAGGCAGCGCCCAGCCCGCGGCGTCCAGACTACGGGCGGGCATTTCGGGGTGTCCGTTGGGAGGCTCACCGCTCACGTCCAGAACAGCCCCTGCGGCAGCTGGGGGCCTCCTGGGTGTCCCACACGGCCAGTGAGGCGAGGCGGAGCCACAGTCCAGGATGGGCACCGGAGCTCGACCCCGCCAAGCTGCCCCGCTGGGCCCTGTGGCCTCTGTTGGCGGCGGGGACCCCAGCACCCCGCGAGCTAGAGCCACCCCCAGCTGTGCAGTGCCTGGAGTGGAGGCAGGCCGGACACCACCCTCCTGGTCACTTCCGGCAGGAAGTTCAGGTGGACAGCGAGGGTGCTGGCCTGCCCACGGCTGTTTGCTGAGCCGCTCCCGGGAGGCCTCAGGCAGAGGGGGGTGGAGGGGGTGCCCCGGATCTGGCCGGGGCGGGGAGGGCTGTGGGCTCCTCCTGAAGGCGCTGTCCGCCCGCCCCCTCGGGCCTGGCTCCAGACAGGGCGTCCTGGGAGGGGGGCGACCCGCCGGGGCCTCGCCACCCAGTGCCCCCTCCCGCTCCTGCCCACCTGCCCCTGAGCGGCCGAGGTCGGGGCAGCGTGTCCCCCAGCTAGGGAACCTGGTGTGGACACCAGCCGGAGGCGTGGCCAGGCCCTGGGGGGCACCGAGAGGCTCGCCGTGTGTGCGCGAGTGTTTACACACGCGTGTGTGCACAGTTCCCGGCCCCTGGGCAACCTGTCACTGGGGAGGGTCAGGTCCTGAGCCCCAAAGCCTGGGCGCACCGAGAGGCCCCGTGGAGCCACACGCCCGATCGTGCGAGCCTGGGGCACGGCCCCCAGCCCGCACTGACCCCTGCCTGCAGGCCACCGCCGTCCCGGGACCACCCCCTTTCTGGGGCCCGGGGGCTCTGCGAGGCAGGCACTGGGCCCCTCCTACCTGAACCGGCTCGCGGGAGCCCCCAGCTGGCTACACCCCCTTTGCAGGGCGCATGCGCACGCGCAGGCACACCCCGGCCCCGGGCCGCATCCCGGCCCCGGGCCGCATCCCGGCCCCAGCAGCTAGGCGGCCCAGACCCCATTCCCTTCACGGCTCAGCCGCCGCCCCTTTGCCCGTGGCCGCGGCTGCTCCTGTCAGGTGGGGCAGCCCAGGACAGGGCCTGGTGGCTGGAGCCCGAGCGCTGGGGCACAGCCGCCCGGCCAGGCAGGAGCTGGGAGCCTGCGCCCTGCGCCCCAGCCACCCCGAGGATGGAGGACGGGGGTCGGGCCCAGGCGGGGGCGCCTGCTCGGGCTGTGAGCCGCGTGCGCGAGGCGGGGGCCGAGGCTGACCGGAAGGGCCAGACCCGCTGCCCGGGCCGCGGCTCAGCGCCGGTCTTGGCAGGAGAACGTGTCCCTGGCCGACATCCTGTCCCTGCGGGACGGCGGCCTCAGCGAGCAGGAGGCCTGGGCCGTGTGCCTGGAGTGCAGCCTGTCCCTGCGCAGCGTGGCCCCCGCGGCCATCTTCCAGACCCTCTGCATCACGCCCGACACCCTGGCCTTCAGCACCAGCGGCAGCGTGTGCTTCATGGAGCAGCTCAGCGGTGAGGCCCGCGCCGGGCGGCGCGGCAGAGGGGGGACGAGGCCGGCCGCTGGCCGCTGGGGGGACCTGCTGGCGCGCGCCTCGGCTGCGCGGCCGGCCCGCGGGCGCCGGGAGGGGCCCTGGCTCTGACCCGCACTCGGCCGGCTCCGACCTCGTGCTGGGCCCGGCTGCCCGGCGGTGAGTGGGCAGGAGGGGAGGTGGGCGCTGCTGGCCCGGGGGGCGCCTGAGGGGCCAGGCCTGGTTTCCCCTGACCGGGCCCTTCAGGGCTGCCGCTCTGGAGCAGTCAGAAGCCTCCTCTCTGAGCCGACTCCCCACGCCGGCCATCAAGCTGTGGCTGCCCCTCTGCGCCCTGCCCTCCGGGTCGGGGGGCAGCGGCCACGGCGCTGGGGGCTGAGTCGTCGCCCTGCTCCTTGGGGCCTGGGGTCAGCGCCTTTTCTTTCCCTCCTGCAGATGACCCCGAGGGCGCTTTTGTCCCCCCGGAGTTCGACGACACTGGGAACACCTTTGAGGTGAGTGCGGCAGGTGGACGTGGCCGCCGGCTCCTCCCCTGCCGTCTCTGCGCAGCCCAGCGGGGCGGGCACGCCAGGCCCCGCCTCTCCCGGGCAGAGGGCGGGCGGGTCACAGCCGTGTGGGCGCACTGGCCACGGGCAAGGGAGCCAGCGTGGCAGCGGCGCCCACTCGGTCTGGGCCCCCCACAGACTGGGGCCCACTCAGCAGAGTCCACTCCTGTGCACCCCGCCGCTACCTGGCACAGCCCCTGCCCAGGTCAGGGTGGAAGAAGGTGGCAGAGGCCCGCACCCCTCCATCCCAGCCGGGCTCTGCGGCAGGGGGACATCCGGGTCCCGCGGAGGGGCAGCACCTTCCCGGGAAAGCGCCTCGGCACAGGGCCGGAGGCTAAACCTTACCGAGTTCCGTTTCCCTGGAACAGCATGGCCGGGTCCCTCTGCCCCGAGAGCGGGGCCGCAGAGTTCCCACAGAGCTTGGGGTCCCCCTGTAGGGCTTGGGGACCCTGTGGCTCCAGAACCCCCGGCCAGTGCAGCGGCCTGCAGTCCACACTCCCGCCCGCCGGAGTCTTTAACCAGAGCGGCGCTTTCAGTCATGTAACCCCGCGCGGCCCCAAATAGTCCCTGCGCCTCCGCTCCATGCTCCCGACTGGGGAGAGCGCCCAGCGGGGCCCCTGCTTCCTCGGCCCTGGGCTCCTCCAGGACTAGGCCGGGGCGGGGCCTGGAGCGGGGGCGGGGCGCAGCCTAGGCGGGCTGGGGCCACGGGAGGGGCGCTGCCCACAGGAGGCCAGGGCCTGGGCGGGTGGAGCTGGGGGCCCCAGGAGGGGCACTGTCCACAGGCGGGGCAGGCGCTCACGGGGCCCTGCACAGGCCCACATCTACTCCCTGGGGGCCACGCTGAAGGCGGCCCTGGAATACCCCGCGGGGCCCGACCCAGGGCCCGGGCTGAGCCGCGACCTGGAGGCCCTGCTGAGCCAGATGCAGGCGGAGGACCCCGGCGACCGGCCCGCACTGCAGGTAGCCCCCCCGCGCCCCTACGCGCGCCCGCACCGCGGGGCACCCACCCTGCTGTGCAGGTGCCACCTGGGGCTGGGTGGCATTGCACTTCACTTAAGTGAGAAGTTGCTCTTTCACTCTCATCCGCTTGGCTGGTGAGACCCTGGGCTAAGCAACCTCCTGGCTGTGCCGAGGCTGCGGGGGCGGGGGGTGGAGGGTGCTGAGGCTGCGTCCAGGGGGTCCCCGTGCTGAGGCTGCGCGCGGTCCGCAGAGCGTCATCGCGCTGTGCGAGCAGAAGATGCAGCTCGCCTCCTCCTGCCGCCTGTGCCGGAGCCTGTCGGCCGTCGGAAGGAGGGTGCTTTCCATCGAGTCCTTTGGAGCCTTTCAAGGTGCGCGCCCACCGGAGCAGCTCGCAGTGCACGCTCACGCCTCGCGCACGCACCCCTGCCCTGCTCGCGACGCCCGCGCGCACGCTGACACCCCGGGTCGGGCGGCAGGGGGCGCTGCCTGCCCACGGGCCAGTCTGGCCAGCGCGCGCTGCGGGCGCCTCCTCACAAGGGGTTCAGGTCGGCTCACGGGCACGTGTGTGCACGTGTGGTGTGCACGTGTGGCGCTGGGGGCCCGACACGGGCAGGCCAGCGGGCCGCTGCTCCTTCGGGGAAGACCTCGAGGGCGGGTTGACGGCGATGGGGGACGCGTGGAGAGGTGAACAGCAGGAGGGGTGAGGACGTCTGTGGGCGGCGGGAGGACCCGGCTGCGAGGCCCTGAGAGCGCGGCGGGGCCCCCTCCTGAGCCCGGCCGGCAGTGACCCTGCTCTTGCCCAGATGTCAGCGACAGCGCCTGGCGGGGCAGGCCCAGGAGGCAGCCTGCGGACCCCGGGGACCCGCCCATCACGGAGGGGCCGCCCCGGACCCCCTCCTCCCCGGGCCCGAAGCACCCTGGGACCCCTCCCGCGAAGCCTCTGCCCTCGGCCCCCTTGAGGAACGGCGAGAGTCGGGGCCTGGACGAGCTGGCCAGCCTCCTCCTGGATGCCCCGCGGCCCCAGGGGGGCCTGGAGCCCAACTACCCGGAGCGGGGCCACCTGCGGAAGGTGCAGACCCTCCCCTGGCTCCTGCCCGAGGGACCCGAGGCCAGTGACCTCTGCTTGCCGCTGACCAGCGCCAAAATCCTGCTACCCGCCTCGGAGTCGCCCCCCACAGACGCCGGGCGGGGCCCCCTGTTCGGGAGGAAGGGGTTCTCCGTGAAGGCCCCGCCCAAGCCCAGGCTGTCGCCAGAGCAGGGGTCAGAACCCCAGCGGGGCGGGGCCCCGGGGGCAGCCCAGCCCAGCCAGGGCCCTGCGGAGGAAAGCCCCCCGGACCCCAGGGAGGCCGGCCCCGCTACCCGGACTCCCAGGGCCGAGGGGACACTGGACGCAGCCGCGGAGCAGGTGGGTCTGGAGCCCCACACGGGGGTGGGGGCAGACTCGTGGTGCCTGTCGCGTCCTGACACCGCCTGAGGGCAGCTTCCCGTGTCCGAGCCGGCCGGGCCCTCAGGCTGACACCGGGGCCGCCCTCTTCCCAAACCATCACCTGCCTCACCCGCCCCGCGGAGCCCCTGGCCCGACAGGGCTCCATGCACAGCCTCACCACGGCCCCCTTCTAGATGGGTAAACTGAGGCACGAGACAGCACTCCTCAGCGCCTGCCGGTCACCTTAAGGCCTTCCAGGGTGGGACTAGTCTGCCACACGTGCCACTTGTCCAACCCCTGCCCGCCTAGTGCCGCCGACTGGTCTAACATTCCGGGAGCTTGTCCATGTCTGTTTCTCTACACACTGCACGGCAAGGTCATGTGTGCATCTTTCTCTCTTTGACTTATGTCACCAGGCATCATCCCCTCCAGATTGGTCATGTCACAAATGGCAAGACTTCGTCTTTTTCATGGCTGAGTAGTACTCCACTGTGCTGTAACCCACATCTCCTGTATCCACTCACCAGTCTGGGTGTCGAGTGCTTAGGCTGTTTCCAGTTCTAGTGCTGCCCTGAAACGGGGGTGCATCTATACTTCAAAATAACATTTCTGTGTTTTTCGGGTAAACACCCAGCAGTGGGATAACTGGAACGTGTGGAACTTGGTTTTGATTGTTTGAGGCATCTCCACGCTGCTTCCCACGATGGCGCTGCCTCCCGCCCCCACAGCAGGGCACAAGGCCCGACCTCCCCACCACCCGCAGCTTGTCTTGGGGGCTGCTGTCCTCGCAGGTGAGGTGACAGCACGTAGCTCAGACCTGCGTTTCCCTGGTGACGGGGTGAGCTCCGTCCTGGCCTGCTGGCCGTCCATGTCTTGGAGAAGGCCTGTGCAGGCCACCTGCCCATTTTTCACGGGGTGGTTGATTTTATGAGTGCTTTGTGTACTTGGGGTTTGACCCTTGCCAGACGTGGGATGTGTGGATGTCGGCTCCCACGCAGCAGGCGCCCTCCGCCCAAGGGCAGGTCCTGGGCCTGTGCGGGAGCTTCTCAGCTTGCTGCCATCCTTGCTGACTTACGTAGCTTTGCGTCTGAGTCCCAGCAGACACGGCTGGTGGGTGTCTGGGAGCGTCTTGCTGTGCTGGCTAGTGTTGTGGTTCCAGGTCTCACAGCCAAGCTTGAACTCACGTTGGTGGATGAGTAGGAGTGAGAGGGCCCAGCTTGCCTTGCACGCGGCTGGTGGGTTTTCCAGAACCAGAGACTGCAGGGTTCTCGCCATTGTGAGGTGCCGGTTCCGGGTGGGGAGGAGCTGCCCACGTGAGCTTGGGTGCGCCTTTCTTTTCCCATGATCTATGCATTGGTCTTTATGCCTGTGCCATGTTGTTTTGATTCCTGTTGCTCTGAAGTGTAGTTTGAAGTCAGGGAGTACAACCCCTTCAGGTTTGTTTTTTTCTCTCAGGATTGTTTTTGCTCTTTTAGAGTCTTTTGTTTTCCAAATAAATGATGTCATTTTTTGTTCTCCTTCTGTGAGGGATGCCGCTCGTATCTTGGTGGAGGCTGCGCAGAACTGTACTCAGCTCTGGCTGGCACGGCCACGACATGCTAGTTCCTGTTCACGAGCAGCTCCTCTTCCTGCCGCAGTGTACCCCCTTATGGCTGTCAGCACACGGGCCGTCACCTCTTTGGTGAAATGTGCCCCAAGGGACTCATCTTGGTGTGGCTAGCCCTGGCCCTGGCCCTTGTGTTCTGCTTTACGTGCGTGCACAGAGAAGTGCAGCAGACTTCGTGCTTCGTGTATCCGTTTTGCAATCTGCCACTTTACTACATTTGTTTATTTCTAATTGCTCCTTACTACTGGGATTTAGGATTTTTATTGAGGTTTGGATTTTTCCACGTGTATTATGTTTCCTGCAAATCCTGACAGTTTTTCTTCTCCCTCTCCAGTCTGGGTCCCTCTCAGCTCCTCCCTGTCTGGTTGCTCCACTGGGGTCCTGTTTAGGGCTGAATGACCCGCTACTGCTGGAGCAGCCGGGCCCACACTCACCTGCTGTGCCCCAGCTGCTTCTGGCTCCCGCTGACGGCGAGCGGGCCTGCCCCGCTGCCAGGCGTCTGGGGCTGCTTACTCCGGCCAGCCCTGCGGGTCGGGACTCCCCTTCCCGTCCCCGTGCTTGCGAGGGGTCTCCCAGCCCGTTTCAGCAGCAGTGCCCGGCTGGGGGGGCACTGGGAACCTCCCAGGGACCCGGTCCCTGGCCTGAGCCGGGTCTTCCGCAGGCCGTCTCGCTGCAGGACCTGCTGCGCCAGCTGGGCCGGCCCTTCAAGGAATATGAGCTGTGGGCCCTGTCCCACGCCTGCCTCAGCGCCCTGCGCGCACAGCGCCAGCCCCCAGGTGATGCGCGCCCCGGCCCGCCCCTCCGCGCCCTCCCAGACCCCAGTGCCCCCATCCCCGCGCGCCCCGCC
>PVIJ01015244.1:0-37239 GCA_004024925.1 Scalopus aquaticus
CCCCCCCCACTGATTGTCTCTCTCCCACCCGGCCTCCCTATAGTCCTGTTATAAGTGAAACCATTCGATATTTTTCTCTTTCTTTCTGGCTTATTTCACTGAGTATGATTGGGGTGACATTTTAAATCAACTGTCCTTGTCATTCTGGTAAAGCAGTCTACAAGCCACAGTTTAAGACTATATTTCAATACTCATAGATCTCTTGTAAGTATATTTAATATATCTATCTAAATAAGACCATGGTATTACTAGATCTGCTTTCTCATTGTGGCTGGTCCAGAACTTTGCTTTAAATGAAGAGGTCTCCTTATCTAAAGTAAAAATAAAATATTTGCTTTCAAATTGGTTGTTAACTATAAACTAGACTGTTTTTTTCCTTTTTTTTTTTCTTTTCACCAGAAATCTAGGTTCCCTTTAAATCTTTGCTTTTACTTTGAGTCATTTACTGGGTTCTAGCCACAGAAAACTTCTAGGACCTAATGGGTGCTTTAGTCATGCCAACAGAAGCAGGACTCTAAGGAAAGCTCATTGATTCCTTACAATTTTAGTTATGTATTTTCCTGGCAGGCTGCATAGGGAACGGATGAGTAACATTCAGCAAATCCATTTTGCTTTAAAAGCATATTGTAATATATTTCAGATTTGGAAAAGATGAACAGGCATTCCCAGGGAGAGTGTGCTTTTTTCTTCATATAGTGTTCAGTGTGGTGGGTAAGTGCATGCAGTGTGACCCTATATGAAAAGTCTTCATCTCATTTCCCCTTTTCCCATAACTTAACTATGTTCTTTAGATAGGAAACTTGTATAGATTTATTTTATCCTGTGATACTCTCTTGGAAGAGGCTAAAGAATAGCAGTCTGAAAAGCATTGTAATTTGTAGAGCCCTTAGCTGGCTGACTGAGAAGAATATGGTAAGTTGACAATATCCAATGATGACATAATCTTGGTCTATGAAGACAGAAAGGTGGTGTTAGGATCACAGCAGGCAGTGAATCAAAGAAAATAAGAGATGATGTAGCTATTTTTGAAAAGAGGAGCCTAACTGCAACATTCTACAGTTTATTGGGGGTCTTTTTTTCTTGCAGCATATATGACATACACTGATGACATGCACAGTATCTTTATTTCACTATTTTACTTTTCTTTTTCCATTCATGTATTATGATAGGATTATATTTCTGTTCATACCCCCCCTTTGACTTGATTTGGCTAATGCCACATTTGAGCAAAAGAAAAAAACATGTTTGTGCATGTGTGTTGTACATACACACACACATTCAGGCGCGCATGCATGTGTCTGAGAATGCACATATATCTATTTGTGTATGTCACTGTTGAAGAGGAAGTTTTCATTATCAATGCAAGACTCTGCTGTGCTCTTTTCTGCCTAATTCCACTGATTGTGGAAGCAGATGTTCAAGAAGAGTCTTCTCACCTCTAAGTGACTATGATAATCAGACTCCCTTGCAATTCACACTGGATATAGACTCCAATATAAAGGCATTTTAATGTATTAAGTGACGGAAGTTTGGCAGCTTATAATACAGCATAACTTGACCCATAATGACTGATATCTTCATGTTCTTAGTTATTACAAGAATTATCATTTTATGTTTTATTAGACAAGTTACATTTAAAGACATTTGCGGATAAACTATATTGGATTTGGATTAGTAAAGATTTTGCAGCCTGTACCACAGAGACCTATGGAACTAGCTGGTGATGTCAAGCCTAGTGAAAATGCATAAGAGAATCTTGATAAATGCTTAAAATCATGAAGATCTACCATATTAAAGTGGGAGTGGGAACAATTAGAATATTAAAATGTATTTGCTATATTTTGCAGAGGCCAGACCTGGGCAAATTAGTAGAATTTTTTAAAATATAAATTCAAAGGGACTGAAAATAGTTTTTCATACAATTATGTATGTCAAAACTCACAATAGACTATCTTGTGATACATTGAGCTTCTTCCCATCAGAGATGGAATTAAGGAAAATATTGCACGGCCATGACTCAGCAATAGTTTAAAGCAAAGGTTAAATATGTGGTCTCAGGCATACTGGGTACAATAGCAAGCTGCTCTATTTACTGGGTGGAGGGATCTTGGACAAATTACTTAACCAGTCTAGGTCTACCTTTCCTCTTGTGTCAAATGATATTGATGATGATTATAGGGGTATCTACCCTAGTCTCATTGTGGGGATTAGCTGAGTAAAATCAAGCAGAACACTGAGAATAGTGTCTGGCACCAAATAAATCATTAAGAGCTATAGATTGGCTAAGAGAGTGCTAAGGGAATTGGATAAATTCTGCAGTTCCTTTGACTGAGGAAACTTCTGTTCTTTTTTTGTCCTTGACTAAATATATTATATAGCAGTCCTACAAATAAAAATTTCCTGTAGGTATTGGACAGTCACTCTCAAAAATGTTGCCATGCACTTTAGGATTGTGTAAAGTTGGAAGTATAAATGTCAATGAAATAGAATTCATTTGGCCTCTCATTATTATAGTAGACAGAACACTCTGGATGAATGCTTGGGTGACTCTCCATGATTTTCCACCTTAATCCTAGAGGCTGTGAATATGCTCTTTGACCCCTGCTGTTACCCTGCAATTGTTATTGTTAAATTACATGGTAAAAGGAATGTTGCAGATGTCATTAAAGTTACTAATCAGTTGACCTTAGGATAGGAAGATTATAATGGTGGACCTCGCCTAATCACAGAAGACATTTATAACACAGAGTTTTCTCTGCTTAATTGCAGAAGGGGTAGGCGGAGAATTTCAAAGGTGAAGAATATTCTACAGGAGGGGTCTTGCTATTAGTTGTGATATTGAGAAGGTGGGTGAAGGAAGTCCCACAGCAAAAACTGTGACCTGTAGGATATGAGAGTTGCTTAACAGAGCCAGGACCAGAGGCCCTCATTCCCACAACTACAAAGAACTGAATTCTGCCAACAACCCTGTGTGTGGTTGGAACTGTATTTTCCCCTAGGGCTTCAGGGTTAAACACAGACATCTTGGATGTGCAACTCTGAAAAGGTGATTTAGTTTCACTATACTGGACTTCTGACAAAAGAAAAATGTGGTATAACATATGAGTATCTTTCAAGTGACTTGGTTTGTCTTAATTTGTTATGCAGAAATAAAAACAAAGAAGTTACTCAAAAGGGATATGGAAGTTGAGCAGGTTTGGGAAAAGAGTCATTTTCATAAACCACAAGTTAACTGGACCACTTGTTTTTGCAAATGTGTATGCAGAGCTGATGAAAATAAGCTAGTGTGATGTACTATAGATGTGTAATCAGACAGAAATGGAAATCACCATTCCATTGAAAGCATTTTTCACAGAATCAAGAGTGATTCACCAGCTAAAAAGACTTTGACCTTTTTACTACAAGCTGCTGAACCATTTTCTACCAGATTTGTCCCCTCATTGAAGCCTTTCTTTCTTCTGTCTTTCATAGGTGGGTTGCCATTTTCTAAATTTTAATTAAGGTCAACTGTGAATCTAAATTTTGAGGAAGAATTCATACAAAACACCTCTTATTTAAATCAGAACCACTATTTAAAGCTATAGAGATGAAGAAACTATATTTTTCTTTAGACTATTAGCTAAAAATAACATGCAAATTGGATTTTGTTTATAGTTCCAATTGATGCCTGTAGTAAATGTGATAAATAAAAAGACAGATTGGTCACGATTGTAAAAAACACATACTTTCAACTATATATCTTAGAAAAGAAACACTAAAAAAAAAATTAGTTGGCAAAGGCAGTGTAAAAGTAGATGTGAATTTGTTCCTGTAGTATTAAAATAGGAACTATGCCAGTAAAACATGGCTACCTCATTCTGGGAAAACCAGTGTCTTTCAATTGAAAAGACCCATTTTAGTCTACTACATGCCTAATTGATATGGAAATTAATGTTCACAGATATGAACTGATTTGAAAGGATAGATTTAAGTTCAGAATTTCAGTTTTTTTGTTAATTGTTTCTTCTATTGTATTGCATCTTAAATCTTTTTTGACACAGGGTGGTTTTGGTAACATTACTTAATATTCTTCTTATTCAGTGTAAATAATTTGCCTGGCTCATAGATATAGTCATTTGGTACCTGTGGCATTAGAATCCTGTGGAAGTTCTTTATGTGCTGCTAACCAATCAGCTTCAAAACTGCTAAGGACATATGGAATCAAAAATAAGTGCCCAGTCACATCTTTTAATTTACTGTGGTTCCAGAAGTCTGTGAGAGAGTACATGAATGTTGGTTTTCAGTTATATTAAGACCCAAAAGAGATCTGACTGGCAAAGAATTAATGCTCCAAAGGAAGATTATCGCTAGTGAATTCAGGTAGAACATGAGAGATTTGGCAACAGGCTGGGTGTACAAATGTGAGGTTGGAAATGACAGTCTCTAAAATAACTACCCCTTTTACTCCTTTTTGGAATTTCTATTTTTGGAAAGGAAAGGCTAGTGAAATAAAATACAAACACACACACGTACATACACACACACACATATCTGTAATCAAAAACCCATACATAGGATGAAAACGCCTCTGTAAAAACTAATTAGAGATAAGGGAGAAAGGTATCAGATGTTTATTTTTTTTGTAAGGTCATCAGCACCCTGAGAAGCAACATATGGTCATCAGAGCAAAGCGGATAAGATAGGTAGGATATGGAAAGAAAGGCAGACAGCAAAATAGAAGGACATAGTGCTGCAAATAACGCATTTAACTAATTGGAAAATGCTCAACCAAGTTTCCTATGAGAAGAGGAAACAATTGGAGTTAGGGACCTTGAAGAAATCTGAAATCACTACTAGTAAAGCTCAATGCAATGGAATTCTACCAATGTGAGTTATTAACAGTAGCAGATGGTGGGACCAAGAAAAAACAGATATAGTATGGCATAAAAGTTATACTTTTTTCTTTCTAGAGAAAAACCCAGAAAGTATAGATAAGATTATAGAAGAAAATAGTTGCATCAAATCTATAGCTAAAGAAAAGGTATCTATTATTAGTATCTATTATTAGGTATCCATTATTAGTGTATGGTCCCTATTATAAATACCATTTTATCAGTGGCAATCCTTCAGGTATCCAAAATGCTCTACATATTGTTCAATAAGTTGTTTTTTCCAATAATATAAAACTGGTCTTTCTTCATGCTCCTAAAAAATGTTTTTGCAGCATTAAATTAGTATCTGCATTTTAGCCTGTTAAATGCATGTCCTGTTCTCCCTTGAATCAATCAATTTTTTTTTCTGATTCTATGGACAATTCTTCACCACCTGTCTTCACAGCTAAATCTTTGTGAGCATGTTTATTTGGTTGGGGTATGTTTCTAGAAATAGACTTATCATTCCAAAATGCTGACTTTTAAAAAGGCATTTGATAGGTAAACACTTAATTTATCTTCCAGCAAGGTTGTGTAAATTTATGATTTATGAGTCACTTAAATATTAGCGAAGCACGTTCTCGTTGTTCGTAATGTTTTTCCTATGTCAGTAAAAAAAAAAAACAAACTGCCTACAGTATTGTTTAGTCTAATTCCCCCCCGCCCCATATTCCCCATGCTAAGCAACTAATGGATCTTTAATAATATTTTCAAAGTGGTAATAATCATAATAATCATCATAATAATAATAGCAAATGCATTATTATAAATATAGGTGGGAAGTCTGGAAGAATATGCACAGAACCACTGATATAATTTTTTATTATTTTTAAAATATTATTATTATTTGTATCTTTTGGGTATGAATAGAAGAATGGAGTTGTGTGATACTTAACATTTCTTCTTAAACCATTCCTGTGTGGGCTGCACTTTTGCCTTATAAGCTCATTTTAAAAATTATCCATAGGGAACTACTATGGAAATAGAAAGGATGGGGAAGAAAATCCCATTTGGTATATTCAGGATTAACACTACAAGTTTACATGTGTAATTTTAATTCCTGCTGTTTTATATAGATATTATTCTCCCCCAGTTGAAGATGAGAAAAAAGTGGCTTAGCAAAGTTAAGTAGCTTGTCCTAAGTCAAATAGCTATGTGGCAAAGTAACTGCAAGTGAACTTGGGTTCACCTGATTTGGACTAATTTGCAGTGGATCTGGGAGTTTGATACAGAAACCTATGTTTTTTCTCCTGTGCTAAGCTGCCTATCAGGAGGGCGGTGAGCTGACTTCTGAGATCAAGATGTCTGTGTACAGAAAAGGGAACTGTTGGCTCCTTTGCAGAATCCAGTTCTGAAGTTAATGAGTTCGCGCGTATCTGGGAGAACTGGCATCCCACAAGGTCACACAATGGAAGTCAGTGATTTTTGACTTTCTGCACATCCAGTGCATTTACTTGCCAGTTCTCTTCGAACTAACTTTGTGGTTTCATTTTGTACTGACAAGGAAAAATTCCAGAATCTGATTTCAAGTGAATAAGTGGGATAAAGGAAAAAGATATAAGTGAATTCTGATATACAGTGGCTCCTGCCTTTCAAGTATAAAGGAACTGTCTACTTTCTTTTCTGAATAGCAATCACTTTTCTTGTTACTACAAATGGCAGAAACATGGTGATGGAGATTTAGCACAGTGTAATTATGATGAGAAGCCAAAGGAGTAGAAAACAATGGCTGTAAATATCAAGAGCCCTTCAAAATGAAGCAATATGTAAAAACCATAATTCACAAATCAATGGAACTAAAGTTCAAACAAATGAGATTTTCAGTCCTTAAATTCTTTTAGATTTCTGTAGATAATAGATCTAAATAAAGGTAATACAAGGATAAAAATTACACAAATTATTCTAACATTTTTAAATGAAATATTTGAATCAGTTACTGTTGCGTTGGATGATAAAAAAGAATGCCCTGAACCCCATAATTAGAAAGCCCCATGCTAGGGTGGATTTGTGTTTTAGTGATTTAATCAACAAAATTCAGATTTATTTCAGCCTAATTTCTCTGCCGTCCAGAGATCCTTCATAGTATAATGACTGTCAAAAAGAGTGGAAGAATTTCTTAGTTACAGAATATGATAGAGATTTTTGCATTATATTCTGTTACAGAGAAAAAGTATGTTATGATCAATATTTTGAGAAAGACCAGACTGCCCTAGCTCACTTATAGACTTTGGAGCTATGGAACATCTAGAATATTATGTGTTCAATAGAAAAGTTATTATATTCAGTATTTTACAATTATATTATTGTAAATTGTATATGCAATATGCATATATGCTTCGGTCATTTGAGGACACAGCAAGAAATTGGCTGTCTATGAATCAGGCGAAAAGTCTTCACCAGTTACTGAATCCGTTGGTTCTTTGATCTTGGATTTCCCAGCCTCCAGAACTGTAAGAAAGAAAAGTCTGTTGTTTATAAGCTTCCCAGTCTGCAGTTTGCTGTTCTATCAGTTCTCGTGGACTAAAACAATCACACACTGAGTGAGCAGCACATCTGGGATGTGAGGGCGGGTTCCTCCATAGTATGGATTCCCGAAGATCATTCTGGACTGATATAAACTGAATAGTCCTGCCCAATGTAGTGATAATAGAATTATTGTATAGGCAGCACCCCTAAAACTGGTTTATGCCTTTTCATTCTAAGAATGTTTGATGGGAAGATATTCTTGAAAGTCTCAGAAGAAGTGAAAACTGATTTCCAAAGTAAATGGTAGAGTTTTGCAAGGTGTAGAGGTACTTCAGACCACTTAAGAAATAATAAAATCTAGAAACTTTGGCAAATCGTATGGGAAATATGAAAATCTAAGAAAGAATCATAACCAGGCTCTGAATAGTTCCTGAGGGGTTGTGTATCTGTGTGTGTGTGAGATTCAGTTAGTCAAATTAAGAGAACTCAGGTCTTGTAGATCAGCAAAGAGGCACAAGGATTCATTCATCAATTAGCGCTAAACTTTAGTTAACATGTGAAATGTACCCGTCACTGATTTGTTTCTGCCTCAGCAGATACCTGTCTTCTCATGTGATGTTAACCTGAAACAATAAAGATGATGTGGGATAGTATCCACAGACTTGGGTTATAATTAAAAAATGGGAACCCATACTTCCATTGTCTGTCAGGGACCTGGGATATGTCAACAGTGAGTAACACTTGAGTGAGATCTCTGACATATGACAGAGAAAACTGCTGAAAAGGGTGTTGAAGATAACTGCTACAGCTTTATCTTACACGCTTTATGTTTGCTAATGTAATTTAACATCTTTTAGTAAATGACTTCTTCTTATTGGTAAAGTAATGAGAAATACTTGGATCCCTGACTCTGCAGAGAGTTTCCCTGAGTTTAGACAAGTGATTTAACTCTTACATGCCAAAATATATTCCCTGGTTCAGTCACCACAAAACGGCTGACTTTACACAGGAGCTATTAATAATTCCTAAAAATCACATGGAACATATATTCTCTTCCCTAATTGAAAAATACAGTAAAGAAGGTGGATTTATCTTTCTAAAAAAATTTATGTGAGCTAACCAAGATACATGGATTGCTAAGCGATCATAAAACCCATTTTTCTCTTTCTCCCGTTTTTGAACTGTTCTAATTTGTTTCAACAAGATGATAGCGAATCCTGAGTGTTGTGTCTTCTTGGTTTCTGCAAGAATTGTGTCAAATCAAAACCAAAACATGAAAAATGCAAAATGAGCATGAAACCCTAGGCCCTGTCAGCGGAGACAACGATTCCTTAATTTTTCATGTTCCTGGAGTCTTCCAAGGCGCAGAGAGCATGGCTGCCTAACAGCTAATGTCATCAGCAGATCCAGCATTTGAATTGGGGAAAGCTGCTAGTTCCTGCTTTATTGCAGCTGTATCTTGACGCCTTATCTCCTTTTGACCCAGATCTTTGGGCCCTGCCTTATCCCCTTCTTGCTGCTCCCCACCAGAAAGTGCCTTAAGCTGGTGACAAACTTTTAGACCTCAGCAGTTCTGTTCAGGTTTACACTGGCTAAGCATTTGTCCAAGAGGGGATGGGTAATTTTGGGTGTTTTTTGGGAAACTATTAGTAGGAATATCCTTTTGTCTGCTCTCTCTATATATACACACTACTTGGTTAAAGATCTCTCACACTAAGAGTCTGCTTCCTTTGTCTTTAGGATGCCAGGGCCCTGTTTTAGGGTGTGCACCCCTTAGTTTGGGGTCTCTGTGTTCCCCTTGGTCATGTGCTGTGATGCTAACAGACTGAGTTTCTTTGCTTTCTCACAGAGGCTGGATGTAAATCAAATGTTGTTCTGTGTCCACCACAATCTGTGGGTAACCAGTGCTGTGGCTGGATCAGCTCTGGGGCTTTTGTCATGTTGGAGGTGATGGGGCTTTGGGTGCCAAGGGGCCCCTTAAGTCCTGGACTTTGGTACAGGAAAGAATTCATATGGGACTTAGTATAGTTGAATTAGAAATGAAGCTTTTATCGTAAGCCAGAGTACACAAGCAAGAAAGAAAGTGTGGGCAGATTCAAGAGGGAATTTGCACCTTGGATCTTGAGGCTGCTGAAATAAATATATACAAGCTTAGTTGAGGGGGCAGGGGTTCAAGGTTGGGGTCACAGTCCTGATTTGATGATTTTGTTTAGCAAGATCACTGGACCATAACATCCTGTTGTTTAAGTAAGGTAGAAGTTTTACACTCAGTGGTGTCCAGCATGAGATAAAGATTCTAGGGTTTGGGTCATTTGACTGGAATATGCATAACTGTTATTTTCAGAGTTACTGGATGGGGGATGGAGAGTTGCAGTCTCTGTGCTAAATTCCTGTTTTACTGCAGGGGGAGTGAGCTGAGCAAGCCAGAATATGACCAGGGTTCTGCACCTGCTTTTATTGGGGTCAAAAGTGGGGGCTTTGGGTCTTGCAAGTTCATGCTTTATGGTCAAGTTAAAACACAAGAGCAGGAATTTCAAGTGCATAAAGAGAAAAAACAAATAGCCCAAATAGCCAGTTACTTACCTCACCCTGAACCTTTAAAACAAAAGAGCTTCCAGGAAAGAGGGTGCACTGGGGGTGATGCCTCCTTATCTAGCCCTGTAGCTGGTGATGTGCTTGAGCTATCCGAGAAGTGGATCCCTCCACAATCAAAACTTAAATCAGGCACTTGCATTGTAAAAAACAAACAAACAAACAAACAAACAAACAAAAAACAACTAAAAACAAAAAAACCCACAACTGTCAGGGTTTACAGGAGGACTGCCTAGTCACTTGACTACCGTAGTTAGAAGTAATACTGCTGGAGATTGTCTTGTTACAGTGTTACGTCTTTTATATTTATCTATAGCTTATCTCCAAAGTAAAAAATATATTAGAACTTGTGCACTAGAGACTTTACAAGACAAGTACAAATTTGCTTAGATAGTATACAGAGTTAATATTTCAAATTTTATCTGCATCTTAAAATGGAAAATATTTTACTCCATATCAATATATAAACACAATATTGTTTTTTTTTTTTTGATAGGGGCTTTCTTTCACTTTGTACTTCCCCCCCGCCCCAGACTGGTTGCTGTCAATGCTTTAGTAAAGTAAAATTCAGTTTTTAATCCAAGGCCAGGTAAATATTCCTTAATAATCATAACTAAGGTTATGATTATGGTTACTTTTGAGAATCAAGTGCCCTAAGTACTTCACTGTGTTAAATATGTTTAATCTTCACATTACCCCTAGAGGGCAAGTGCTGTAGTTTGTTTGATGCTTAAATAAACTGAGGTAAAGAGTTTTTTTTTTTTTTTTGAGGTTTATTTATTTAAGTATATAAGAACTGGGATGTAGGCCAGAGGTGTGGGGTGGTGAGAGGATTCACCAGCTACAGAGTGAGGCGCAGAACAGGTGGATCTACTGAAGTACCCTGCTGAGGGGAGCAGCAGGTGAGGCAGGAGAGGTCTGCTGTGCCATGTGGGAAGCTCCCTGGCTGCGGATCAAACTCATGCTGCAGTGTCTGTGGATAGCTTCATAGTGCTGAGACTTAACCTGTTGCGCCACCAGGGAGGCCTGAGCCAAACAGCTTGCCTGGAGCTTAAGAAACATTATCCCAATGGATCAAATAACAAATAAATGGTTGAGGTGGAATTTGAACCGAGGCTCCTGGGGTCCTAAATCCAGCCTGTTTGCCTTGATCACTCAACTTCTATACAGAAGGAAAAAAGTTGAGAACCTAAGACAGTTATTAAGTATGTCAGATATGTCACACTTGAGTGAGGGGATCGTCATTCTTCTTCCCCAGGCATTTGTTATTTGTCTGTTGTTTCTAACATGTGATGTGATCTGAATACAAGACTTAAAATAGTCGTGGAGTCTGGTGCATGTGAAGTCAGGCAATGTGGTCTCTCCTCTTAGCCTTAATACCAGGCTTTTATGAATACAGCTCAAACTCTAGAATTTTCGCCAGTACGGTAGTCCTGTATCTCCCCCATTTTGAAACAGAAAACATCTCCAGAATAAAAATTTAGAAATATGAAACTTTAACTACTCCCAATATATATAACCCGTCCTTATGATTAAACGTTGACTGACTCCAACTGAATTCCGGGAGTTTGAAAAATTGATTGACTTAACATCCCTAATAAAAGTCTGTATCCCTCTGAGGTTGGTAGCTGCATCAGAAACAAACCTCTTCTGATGGCTGAATAAAGTGCCCTACTGGGGAAGCCAGACACCATCACGCCTGTCACCTGAACCTCAGCCTCCTGTGTGAGCCATCGGTGGGCAGGGATGATCCGCCTTGTCGCGAAAACAGCTATGGAAACTGCACAAGGCGAGGAGCTGGCGGTGTGGGTAGAAATAGTTCACAATCTTGACAGCAAGCTGACCCAACTCCAAAGAGAGAAATTCCACCAAGAACAATGAGAACTTTCAAACAAGAGTAATATATAAGGCCACCCTTACCTTTTTAAAAATACAGCCTTGCCTACGTGTGCTAGTGCGGACATCAATGAGACAGCCTGGGGAAAAGAAATGGCGAGCTGGTATGAAGTGTTGCCCCAAGTGCTGTTTGAACAGGTGGACAGAATCCTACGTGGTGAACGCTGTCCAAACAATTTGGCCACACACTGACCGTGAGGTGTCATACACAATAGCCATTAGGTCATGACTAGTGACTGCCTCACAATTTCCTGGAGGGAGAAGACTGAGAGCTCCAATCTTAGTATGAGTGTAACCCCCATGCCCAGGAACGCACTCACCCAGAACAAGGAGATCCCACCTCATGGACCTACCCTTTAAATATCTCTTACCAACTCCCTTTGAGGAGTCAGACTAAATTCTCCTTTCCTTCACTGGCTCCCTCATATATGTCTCTCTCGTAAAGCTTTTTTCTGGTTCAGCTACAACTTGTGCTCCCTAATGAATTCTTTCCCTAGTAGACAAAGGGCAACATCTTTGGGGTTGGGTCCTGGAACATTTCCTTTTTCTTAAGAAATTCACTGTATCCCGGTTAAGGTGATTTTGTTGAATTTATTTTTGAAGGAATCCAAGAACCCCTCACTTGTCCCACATGAGTACTAAGGCCTCAAATTAAGATTGAGGTCATTTAAAACCTTAACATCCCATTTGGAGGAAACACATTGAGAAGGAAGAATAAAAAAGTTGTAGAGACAAAACAGTAAAATTGATGGATAGTTAGGAAATCGCTCCATCAAAGCACAGTTGAGGGAGAAGCACAGTTGAGGTGGCAAGGTGTGATGCCAAGAAGAAGATAACTGAGCTTGCCCAACCTGTGACTTCTTAGGCGTATTCATCTGCTACCTGGGAGGGAGCACCAAGTGGCTCTGGGAGATTGAAGTATATAGGATTTATTTTAAATAACTGCTGTGGAAAATTATAATGGGGAGTTAGCATATTGGTCTTTATTTATAATTTCTTTATGTTTCAATGAAGTTGCCACAGAAACCCTGTCATCTTGTACTGCACCTCAATTCGGTTTTGACAGTAGGTGTGTAGGAGGAAGAGTGCAGTGTGCACATGAGTTTTAATTAACCTCATGGCTGATAGATGTGAACGGGAACATGCTGTGTGTCACCAAGTTTTCCTGCTCTTCATCCCTCAAAGTTCCAGTGAGGTACTTCTATGAGTATCTGGGGAGGGTCTTGTTTTCTGCTAAAAAAGGAAATACGTTAACAGACCACAGAACGCATCTGTTGTCTGCTCTGCCCCTTCCAACTTCTTTTTTGTCAGTGGCCATTGATGCTTCCTTTGGTGAATAAGCCCTTCCTTCAATGGATGTGGACCTCTGTTCCAGGCACCTGGCCTATGTCAGTGCCCTCGTCACTGTGGGCTATCTTACTCCTCGCTGTTATTCAACCACTGCCACTTCTATGAGGTGACCTTGTCCAGGTCCCACTGTGTCAGGGTGCAAAAGAAATCACCTCATGCCCCTCTGCATTCCTCTTGGACTGGATGAGTAATCAAAACATCACCAGAGAGGTTAGCAAAGGGAAAATAATCAATTTAATAACATACATTTAGAGAATGAATATGGTTGTAAATTCTAAAGAATAATGGAATAGATCGGGAATATTTATTCTGTGTTTTGGGACCTTGAGTGTCAAGGACAGAGAAGGGGAGACATCACATGACAGAGAAGAACAGGGTGACCTCATTCTTACTCTGAGAGTAAAGCTGAGATCCTTCGCACATGATTATTGATAAATCTAGAACTGCAGGAGACCTCCAAACTACATTCTTCCAGGTCATAAAAGGGAGAACACGGATTACTTACTTGATTAGGAAAAGGGCGGGAGCATGGGTCGTGGTGGGCTCTTCTTCATTAGGGATGGCTAAAGGATTTAGGCAAGAATAGGCGTTTCTCCTGGCTTTCAGGGTTCTCCCTGCTGGAAGGGAAAATGATCTGTATACTCTAAGGAATGGTAACAGGCTCACGAGGTCTTGACTGGTCTCTCATTCTTATATCAAGGTGAGGAGAGAAAAGTCTGTCTTACTCTTCTGGGGGAAATGACCCCACAACTGTCACCTGTCAGCCCAGCTGAGAGTTCTTAGCAGCTGAGGCTCAGGGACCTGGGCTTGTGTTGTAAAGTTACAGCTGTTGTGTCTGTAAGATTTCTGTGGATTTTGTGCACTCGTTGTGTTGGTCTCAGCGTCTTCTGAAAAACAACTGTTTTCAGCTTTTGTTGTTTCAATACTTTTTGGCTCTTCAGGAAAATGAATTCTGATTACACAGAGGGAGGGGACTGGAAGGTAAATCCAAGCAACTGTCATCCACGCAGATGATCTCTTCCCCTTTGAGCACCTTTGGTTTTCATAATGGCCCAAGTTTGCAGTTCTTCTGTTTCTTGTAGGATTTTTTGTTTATTTTGTTTTCCAAGATACTCTTCAGTCTTCACTGTGAATGTACTCCTGTGGGCGCACCCACAGTTAGGGGTGTCATAACCACATGGGGGTGGGGGGAGTGACATGCAATGGGCTCAGCCAGAGCTGCTGCTAGATGACATCATATGCTGTTTGCTCTTTGCAGCGTAGGAAAAGAAATGAAAGAAAGGTCAGCCCCTTGTTGTTCTGTCAGTGCCCTTGTCATTGCAAATGATTTATTCCCAGGTATTGACAAGCTCTCCAAAATACATCTGTATTTCTTCAGAGAGAAAAAAGCACTTCCCCAGAGTTTTGACCTTAGAAGCTACTTCTGTCATTGTGTATAAGCTGCTTTCAGTAAAAGAGGGATAAAACCACCCCTATACTTCTTTCTCCCAGGCCTGGTTAATATCAGAACTTACTGAAGGTCAATGTTATGGGGAGTTCCTTTTGACAACTGGCTTGTCTCCTGGGAATGATGACTGAATATTCATTGGCCTAAGGTGGATTTTAAGGATCACACAATTTTTGTAGAAAGACACAGGCCTGCATGTGGGCCGTGGAACACAGGACTCTGTCTCTCTTGGCCTTGTCACACTAAGGACTCAGGTTACTAATACTCATGCAGTCCTCTCCCGATAAGGAGCGTCTTCCATATTTACTTACCTTTTTGATTCCCATGTGCAAGATGCAGCGGCTGAACTCTTACCTTTGAGTTTTGTCGTAAATAAAGGGGAGAAGAGAGGACGGGGAAGACAGTTTCCCTGGGAGGAATTTCAGATTGTGCCTCCTATTGTTGCTAATCTTTCAGATGCACGTGGGAACGGACTAGGGTTTGAGGAAGGGGGGCTCCTCTCCCCGATATCGAGGCTATGCACAAAGTCGGTTGGTAATGAGATTCTCCACAGTGGCAAACTGCACTGTCCATTCATGTTTCTTTTCCACCTCTCCCCACAATGGTGTCTGTTTGCTCAGCCCACATGCAACAAGGCTGTGTTTGTAAGTGAGGGTCCGTCACTGGCTATCTATTTAGAAGTCTTGACAGAAAATCCCATGAAAAGCTCCTCAATTCAAATTCCTCTTTAATGACTTGCTCCATTCACCAGAGAGGGCCAGGGGAGGGTGCTTGGGGCTTGACTTCTTCCACTATGGGAGACAAGAAAGCATTTTTTATAAAGCTCCTGACGTGCCATGATTATTAAACAATAAGTCATGATAAATGATTGAATCTGAGGGGGAAATTTCTTTTTTTTTATGAAACCTTCATTTAGTTCTCAAAATATGTTCTCTCCAATTATCAATGGTATATTTTCAATTTGAAAAACGGAATTGCTTTCCTTGCTCTCCTTTAGGCTACCCCCTTCCCCATATAGAGGGTGAGTCAGTAGCTCGATTGGTTTTCCCTGGATGTATTTCAATATCATATTGGGAGAGAATTGCATTTGTAGTTACACTTGCTAACAAAGCCAGAGGACAATTTTCTATTATGTAGATTATATGGCTGGACTGGTGGCTTAATTAGTTTAGGTAGACAGAGCATAGGAAAAGATATTTTGTGTATTTGATTCTCCCTTTCATTTTCTCTCTCTCTATTTCTTAGTTTGTAGAAGAAATCCATTTGGTCTTACATAATTAGCTATGCAAAAATTCCCTAAAAAGTGCACAATATATGGCAGCATCTCAGTAGAACAAAGCATCAGGGTTTCTTAGCCCAGCTCCAGCTTTTAGCTTTCTTGAGTAACTTTGTTCAGACTCTCTCTGTCAGGGTTGACAGATTTCCCCAGAGACCCCCTAAACATTTTGTACTTCCTCTTTCATATCACTCATCACAGTCAGGAATATCATTTAACGCTTGATTCCTCCCCAGCCCCCCTTTAAATCATGTCATCCATGGGTCCAGGGACCGTGTCTGACACACTGGTGACTCTCTGTCCAGAACAGCACCTGGCAGGTAGTCCATGCCCAGTAAGTATTTCTTGAGTGAATGGATGACTAATTCACAGTCTGACAATCTTGATATCTCTCAAGAACCCCTTATAGGAATTTTTCCTAGGGGCAGTAGAGAATCAATTGAACAACCCACAGTGAAATGTCAATTAACCATTCAAATCTTTTCCTTAGAACTTTGCTGTCAATATGAAATCTACACAAGTGCCAGGTAATCAAGGTGAAAGGAAGGTGACAACAACTTTCTGTTCTCAATGAATTTAAAAACAAATAATGGTGATAGAAAAAGTAGAACTGTTGAGTGTTACAAAGGAGAGAAAAATCAAGAGCTCTGGTCTTTCAGAAAAGAGACGGTTTCCTTTTAGCCAAGGAATTTGGGAAATCATGAAAAGTTTTGAGGATGAAGTAAATTAAGTTTGTGCGTCAAGCACAACATTTAAGTGAGTGGCTGAAATCTCAGGTAGCAAGAGATACAATATTTTAACGCATGATTTTGCAAAATCAATAGAGATATCCAAAATTCCATAATGTATAAAACATTAACATTTTAAATAAAAAATTGGATCAGTGTGACTGATTGCTTTTGTCCCAGTCTTATTTGGCATGTCCTTGGTAGCTACTTTTTTTTTTAAGATTTATTTATTTATGCATATAAGCTGGGGTACAGGCCAGAGGTGTGGGGTGGTGAGAGGGTTCACCAGAGACAGAATGGGGAGCAGAACAGGCAGATCAACAGAAATACACTGCTGAGGGGAGCAGAGGGCAAGGCAGGAGAGGTCTGCCGCACCTCTCCCTGTGGGAATCTCCCTGGCCGGGTATCTAACTAGCATCACCGCTGCTGCGGACAGCTCCACAGCACAGCGCTTAACTGCTGCGCCACCAGGGAGGCCCCTTGGTAGCTGCTTTTAAGGAGACAAAAGTTTTGCAAACATGTAGGAAGGTTGATCAACAAAATGTTATGAGGAACCAGCAATGGCCTGACTTGACCAAACAAAGCAGCATGGAACGAGCAGTAGTAAGATTCTAGAACATACATCAAAAATTTAGGTCACAAACATAAAGAATAAATTATGAACAACTAAGAATCTCTGACTCAAAATTTGGCATTGTTATTTAAGCAATGGGGAACTGTTAAAGATTTTTGAGCAGAGAAAATGACATCATATTAAAAATAATAATAAATATTTGTTTACAGTCCTGTACAAAGCTCACTCCAACAAATGAGGGAGATTTCACACATTGCTTTCGTCTCTTTGTTTAATAGGCAATTTATCAGGAGACTGCATCAATTTGTGCCCTTTGAAGTACATCAGATTCAAAAACAAAATTTGTTATTTGATCTGAATATTCACTTTGTTTAATCTAGCCCAAATATAATGAAAATGAAAATGCCATGGAGGCCATATATTCTGGGAGAAAGCACTCCCTAAGGAGACAATGCTTAACCACCACTGTTTGAGGGTCTTTCTGTCTTACTTGCTTTTGCTCTCATTACTGAGCAACTTCCTCTCCCTTGTTTTTATTTTTTTTTAGATTTATTTATTTATTTATTAATGCATACAAGCTGGGGTGTAGGCCAGAGGTGTGTAGTGGTGAGAGGATTCACCAGAGACAGAGTGGGGAGCAGGACAGGTGGGTGACTGAAGTACACTGCTGAGGGGAGCAGCGGGGAGGCAGGAGAGGTCTGTTGCGCCATGTGGGAAGGTCCCTGCCTGGGGATTGAATTTGTGCTGCAGTGGCTCTGGACAACTTCATAGAGCTGAGCTTAACCCGTTGTGCCACCAGGGAGGCCCCTCACCCTTGTTTTTAAATAATGAATTTCTTCTCCAGGATGTACTAGCAGCTTCAATAAGGTTGCATCCACTTTTCCTTTCTTTTCAGATGTTTGTCTATTTCAGATGACATCCTTTTCCTGTTAGTCTTTTCTGTATATATTCTAAAGTTAACTTGGAGAGATCAACATTGCTTTCTAACTTTCAATTTTTGTATCATTCCACTGTTGAAACCTACTTAAATAGATTTTGGTTGAATTTAAGTCTTTTCCTAAATGTATATCAAGGATAAATTTTCTGATTTCGTAGGTGTAAGGGCATGATGTCAGCAGCTTGCTCTCAAAGAGTTAGCTTAAACCAAATGCAACTAAATAAAAATAATGGTAGCGAGTAAAGGTAGTAGACTGGAACCATGTAAAGTTAAAAAGTGGAATAGAAAAAAATGCCAACCACTGGTGAATCTAGGTGAAGGGTATGGAGGACTTGATTGTTCTTATTTTGCAAATTTCCTTTAGTATGAAATGACCAGACACAGGAGCAAAAGGCTATCCAAAGAGACTTATGGTTAAATTAGAAACTCTCATCTGATAATTGGGAGCAGTTTTTGATCAGCTGATTAAAGAAATTGGTAAAAGGAGGGAATTATAAAAAAAAAAATGTTTAACACCTAACAAAAGACTCTTCACTAATCTATTGTTATATTGCCGCGGCTTTTCTTAGAGCTTCTTTATACCCTGAAAACTGAGTCATCGTGGTTGCATAAACCACTCCTTACTATAATATTTAATTCCCTTTTTAGTTTCCCTCAACTCGAACTAGCATTTAAAAACAAAAACTTTCAAAGCATTTTGAAAGCGAAATGGAGTTATTTATTTATTTTTCATGATAGTTTTCCTCCACTTTTCAGTATTTTCCCACCCACATCACCATGATAACAAGGCTTTTAGCAATTCACTAATGTCAAGTCTTAATAAAGCATTCAATTTGGTTTTCATAGAAATGGGATTTTTTTTCATCTCATCTCATGCGTTTACATAATATTTAAAATATTGTAATTACTATTTAATTGGAATTAAATGTCTTCATTACAATAATTAGTACATAGATTTTAGGAAACAGTACAACTGGCACTTGCAAGCAGGCATCTAAGTTCAAAGAGCAGAGGTATTTGTACCTTCTAGAGTAGAACTATATACATCGTGTGTGAGGGACATGGGCAGAACATGGAGAGATAATCTGTAATACCAGCTAACCCAGGGATTACATTAAGTTGAGGGCATTGAAGAAGGTTTTTACTACATTTTAATGTTGTGTTAATAGCCTGCAAAGCACTTTTAAATAAAAGATTTATAACTTAAATTATGACTTTTCAGTGGTGAGCCATAACAAAATTAAAATCCCACTACCTCCCCTACCCCTTTTTGTCTCTTCCATGTGTTCCCCCCATCCCTGCAAATATATAAATCATAGATTGGAGACTAAGAAATTGAATTTTGCTAGTGATACCAGTGGTATCTTTTCTATGAAGATACAAAGTACTGATATATTGGGGCTTTACAGAGCAAGCATATATATCAGATTTGCTAATTAGGCCCATAGTACCTGACCCTTTTGTGCTAATGGAGACAGTTGAGAAATTCCAGCCAGCTTTGGGTAACTGGTGATTCTGAGAAGGAGTTGTGTGTGGGAACAGGGGATAGAGAAATTCATAGAGAAGTAGCCATGACCCCACAGCACTCTTCTCCTTGAAGGTCAATGCATTCAGAAAAGGGAATGAAAAATGGAAAGAATCCAAAAATTGTTCATCACAATTGACGTTACAATCCACTATATTGAACAAGTGATCCCAGTGTTAGATTTCTCGGAACAATGATAAATTCTGGGATTGTGAGCAGAGTTTTGATTTCTTGTATTTGAGTGGCAGTTTGAAATCATAGAGGAAAAAAACATAATTTCAGTTCTCCAAGTCCCCAAGGAGACAAAATGTGCTAAACACATGGTAGGGTATTAAACACGTTAATAATGTAAGTGATATTAGTTAATATTTTGGAGAAGATTCCAATGTGTTAATACTTGAACAGTTGTATCATTAAGTTTCATATTGTATAGGTCTAATGCAGTTCTCTCGTAATTAAATACACCCTTACTAACTTTTAGCCTAAAATTAAAACTATGAAATGTTAGAAAATTGTTTCTCTAACAACTCTTCTAACTCTTCTAATTCTAAAGCTTGAATTTAAATTCTTCATGTAAGCCCCTACTCCCACTCGGTTTTATATATCTGTGTAAACCAGATCTGTTCATGGTTCCTCAGTTCTGCCAAAAATTTTTTTTTATTTCACCTAATAAAAAAGTTTCTCCAATGACTGTGCACTTACTATGTTCTTGGGAAACAGTCCAGTTTAGATAAATTCAATCAAAACGCTGTTTTTACCTAATTGAGCTAGACTCTGCTTTAATGTATTTATCAATCACCATTCCTGCTTTTTTTGGTCCAATGAAATAAGTTTATTTCTCTTTTATATGGTAGTCTCTCAAATATACAAAGTTATCAAGTTCCTATAACAGATTGTTGTTATATTTGAAAGAAAAAAAAAACCTTTCTGGAAAACTTTAGTAACTTCATAAACAATATTCAAACAATTATTTAAAAAATTCAATGTTTACTATTAGAAATGCAGATTTTGTTTCCATTCAGGTGGTCTTTGCATATTTCAATATGCTTTAAGTTTTAAAGTTATGAGAGACCAAGAATTGACTTTATTTTTCAAAATATTTTTTTCCCACTGTTGATGATTTGGTTTCCCTGTTTAAGTATGTGTAACGTATCAAAGGAACAGATTTCCTTTTGATGGTAACCTATAGAATGAAACTTGGATATAGCAGCTACTAAGGGATCTCTAAGATTTTATGATATTTTGAAGTAGTTCAGGTAGATGAAGAAATTAAGAATAATGAGGTGGTATGAATGTAATTGTTGAAAAGTGGATGAACGAAAGTTGTGCAAGATTTGATGCAATGTAGCAAGGGTAAGGATGTTATTTCATATTATTTCATCTGTGTTTCTTTTTACTTGGTTAAAAAGAAATCTAAGCTTTATTCAATAGCAATCTAAGCCTCTCTTTTTTTTACACTCCTCAATGAGTGATTTATTTTATCTTGGGAAGATCTATGGGACTTTGTTATGGAGTCACCAAAATGTTCATATATACTGTTACCTAATAACAGTGAAATAAAAAAAAAAACAGGAATACTGCAAGCCATATTAATTTGATGTTTTAAATTGTTTTTCTATGCTCATAGTTTCAGAGGGTAGTTGTATTTTTGTAAGGACTTAAGAAATAAGAAAAAAAAAACATGCTAAAGAATTTATTTTTGTTCGTTTCTTGGCTGAAGTCCCAAACTGAAAGAAGTTATTTTGGATTTGATCCTAGTCCTCATTTGTAGGCCTCAAGAAAAGCATGGCATAATTTGTCACCGGGGGAAAGCATGCATAGGATATGGGAAAACAGGACAGCCACCAGGACCTCTTTGGAAAGAGAGAGATCTCGGCGAAAGCACAAATGCAATGTTGCATACTTAAGACCTGAGCACTGAGTTGCTGCTTCTCAAAAAATTAAAATAATTTGCTGTTTCGTAGAAGCATGTAAGGAGTATTGATCATCACTTCAGTTTTTCACCTTCTCTTAGCTTCTTTTCCATACCAGGTTTTGAAAGAGACTGATCCAGAGGAACATGGGACTTTGAATTACAGATTGATGTTGCTTTGGGAAATGTCCAGCAAGCATTAGAGTAATATCTGAGTGGTGCAGCTCAAGCTGGCCTAGGTGTTCCTCATCATATGGCACCTCTGTGGCAACCCTCTAGAACAGGACTTAGAGAAAATAGCATCTGAACCTGCTTAGGCTTGAATTGAATTGAAATCATTCAACCCAATTATGTGCAAGCTCTTCCTTCCCAGAATCACTTGACTTTAGTAGGGAAATGGGCTAAACACTAGGTAAATGTGTATCATTAAAAAGTAGACTGAAACTAGAGAGACTTGATACTCTCATCTGTGATGCTGTGTCTACACATCATGCCCTAGAAAAAGTGTTGGTTTAAAAGTCAGGGAAAATAAAATGCCTGGTACAAGGTTATGTACTCAGTCCTCAGCTTTTTATTTATTTTAAATATCTCTTGTCCTAAATATAAAAACTCGAAAATGTGCTGTATTTCTTTTCATATTTCTTTATAATTACAAAAATGATAAGAAAACACTAAGCAGTTCTTTAAAAGAAAAATAAACCAACTGAAACCAGCCCACTCAACCGTGATTTCACTTAAGCGTCTCATCTTGATCCATGTGCGTGGTTGTTCTTTGCCACTGAATCACATCAGGTATTTTATTGTGCTTTTGGTCTGATTTCATCTCCCTTTGTATGACCTATTGGGTCATTTGGCAAAATATATTAGACAGTAAAAATAGACTGAATCATGTATGTTCCCCAGTGTCATTTATATTTCTAAGTCCATTTCAGAGAGTCGCAAGATGAGGCTAAAATTTGGTGGTCACAAATTAATTTCTGACAGTGCTCCTAATTTTTGAATATTTAATTGTCTCAAAATTTTCCACAATTTTGGATAATTCTATAATGCTTTTTCCCTTTCTTTGAATTTGATTTTCAAGATAAACCTCAGGGTGGAAGTGTGGACATTTCATGGTTTTGAATAACTAAGACTCATGCCAATTTACAGTCTTGGCAACCATATGCAGGGGTTCTGTCAGCAACTAAATCTTATATTTTTAATGCATTTGATTTTGTAATCACCCAGGCTGATATTATTGGGAAAAATGAGTGTCAGAAGAGGGATTGCTGTACTCAAACCCTAGCCTGCTCAGAACCTTCATGAATTATATGCCTTAATTCATTACTCCATTAATGATTAAAAACACTTTTATCTTCATAGACTGTGTGCATTATGACTCAATTAACCTTATTCTTGTTAATTATCTTTCCCTGCAATAATAGTTTTATTGGGATACATTACGAAATTTGTAGAACCATAAATAGCTGTGGGTCATATTGTATTCTAAAAAGTGCAAGTTACTTTGAAATATAAATTTAAATAAAAAGTGAGACAATATGCACATTTTAACATTAAGGGAAGGAGACAATCTTATGATATTTTTTCCTTTGTAAAAATTTCTCTGTTGTACACTTATTTTAAAAATATTTATTTATGCGTACAATAGCTGGGGTATAAGCACGAAGTGTGGGGAGATGAGAGGATTCACCAGAGACAGAGTAGGGAGCAGAACAGGCAGATAGAAATACACTGCTGAGGGGAGCAGTGGGTGAGACAGGAGAGGTCTGCTATGCCATGTGGGTCAGCTCCATGGCCAGGGGCTCGAACTTATGCTTCAGTGGCTGCCAATAAGCTTCATGGTGCTGAGACTTAACCCCCTGTGCCACCAGGGAGGCCCTGTACTTTCTTTTTTTTTTTAAATTTACTTTTTATTTATACATACAAGCTGGGGTACAGGCCAGAGGCGTGGGGCGGCGAGAGGGTTCACCAGAGACAGAGCGGATAGCAGAACAGGCAGATCAGAAATACACTGCTGAGGGGAGCAGCGGGCAAGGCAGGAGAGGTCTGCCGCGCCATGTGGGATTCTCCCTGGCTGGGCATCGAACTCGCGTCGCCGCTGCCGACAGCTCCACAGCGCAGCGCTTAACCGCTGCACCACCGGGGAGGCCCGGCCCTGTACTTTCTTATAAATAAAATGGCATTTTATTTATTAGTGGTATGCTGTTATGATCAAATGGAAATCCATCTTTCTTTAGGATAAATTATTTGATTATTCACTTACATATACCCCCAAAAATCTTTGCTTTCCTACAGTTGGAGAGGCAACACATGCCTTGGCAAAGATGAAAGAAATTCAGCAACAAAATTGACCCATCTCAAATCCCAGGTAGAGTGAGTGAGAACCCATGTCTCACCTCTGTCTCTGTGTGAAGTTGTTTCTTTCTTACTTGGTGACCTGGATTCTTGAGAGAGAGAGCCCTTTGTTTTTTCTTCAAGTGATTTTTGTTTTTTGAGCCTTAAACATTGGACCAAAGCCTGGGAACTGTGGGTGTAAGTAGTACATTCTCTTTTTGGAAATAAATGGGTAGATACTTGAGAATAATCCCAGAGCTAAGAATAACTTGAAACTGCCTATAGAGATTGGCCTGGGTTTTAGTCTTTTACTCACTAGGAAGGTTTTTAAAACTGAGTAACTATGTTTTGGTTTCATTCAGTAAGGATATGGGGCCTCGCACAGAGGCCACCCAGTTCAATTGTCTCTAATTTTGCAGAGTCCAGAATGCGTATATGTGTGCATGCTTGTGTATTTGTATACTTAATAACAACATTAGTGACATTTTTAGAATTACAAATGAATGCACACTCATTGTCAAAAATGTGTGACATTAAGCTGTAGATACCATAAAGTGAAAATTGTCTTCTCATTTGAGTCCCACTAACATTTAAAAATAAGTGATACTACGAACCCTGTATAGTCTTTCTAAAGATTTATTATGTGTATATCTAAAGGTAATGTCCTAAGTATGGTTTCATACTAATATACTTCCATTGAATAGCAAAATACATTTTACCTCACTATAATAATAGAGTCATAGCAGATAATATTGAAAATATAGATAAGGACATGCTTGATTTTACATTCCCAGCTTTCATTTATTTATATTTTTTGAATAAAATTTAAATCACTCCATGTATATTGTTATGATTTTTTTCTCCTCATATATTTGTACATATCCCATAGGATTAAATGCTTCTCTGTGAAATGCTGTGTTCTGGCTGCTTATTTAAAAAATATGCCAGAATTTATTTAGCTCATCTATTGTTGGGTATTCAGGTTGTTTTTACTACTTATTCAATAGTATAAGTGATATTTACATATGAAACTGTACGTATATGTTAACTGATTTCGCTGTTTCCTAAAATGGCAATTGCTGACTCAAAACCTTTGAAATTTGCTGAAATATAAGTAAATTCCACTCCTGAAAAATGTTTTAATTTTATTCTCACAACAAGTAATTTATAAGAGCATCTGTTTGTAAAGAGATTATTTTTAGACTGTGTTATGGTCCAAAGGATCAGTTGAGATGGTACATAAACTGGGGAATGAGCTTCAGTGTTACTGAACCACTAACTTAAGATTACATCGTTACCAATGATTGCTGACATAACTCTAGCTAACAATTACTTGTCAAAATGATTTGGTAAGTCTCTAATATAAAATTAAGTATAAAATATACACTTAAAATACTATACTGAATGTAAAATATACTATTAAATATATATATATATACATTTTAACATACTATATATTAAAATCCGTATATATCCACATACACACATGTATATACATATATGTGTATATACATATGTGTATTTACACACATGTGCATACGTATATGGATATATACATTTTAATATACCATTAATCATTTTAATGCATTTTAGCCAACTTCTCTGTCGTTAGATCCAGATAGGCTGTGGTATTCTAGAATCGCAAACAACATCAAAGTCTAAATGACTTAAAAGACAAAATATTACTTTTTGGTTTATGTTGCTGTTTGCTGTGGTTGCCCGTGGGTCTGCTCTAATCCGTATTCACTCTGGGGCCCAGGCTGCAGAAGCAGTTTTATCTGGGCTATCACTGGTCTTGTAGCAGAGAGACAAGAGGTGTCAAGGAACCAAGAATAAACTTATGCTCAGAAAAGGCACACATTACTTCTTCACAATTCATTAGTCAAAGTGAGCCAAATAGCCATTCCTTGCATCAGTGGGGTGGAGGAATATAATCGTCCTACTAGGAGAGAAAACATAAGTGACATCGCCAAACCTAGTATCAACTCAGCAGGAGATTTAATTCTTTCCCATGAAGCAGCAGCAACTATTTGAGACCAGAATAAAATCTTCCTCTTGGTTCTGGAAGGCGGTGAACATTTGGAAAATTGTTGTCATGATCTGGTGCTATATTGCAATGCTAGTATAAGCCTCAGTTTGCTCAAAAACAAAACAAAAACAAAAACTTTTCATGGGGCCGCCCTGATGGCTCAAGGGGTTAAGTCTCAGCACTAAGAAGCTATTGGCAGCCACTGCAGCACCATCCCCAACCAGGGAACTTCCCACATGTCATAGCCAACCTCTCCTGTCTCACCTGCTGCTCCCCCCTGCAGTGTACTTCAGTCCATCAGCCTGTTCTGCTCCCCACTGTGTCTCTGGTAAATCCTCTCATACCCCCACACCTCTGGCCTACATCCCATCTCTTGTATACATCAATAAGTAAATAAAAAACATTTTTTTCCATTCCCTTGCACTAGAGGTAAGTTACAAAATGAGTGATTTCCTATGAAGAAATTTCTATCAGTATTCAGTACTCAAAGGCTGCAAACCTTTGTCTTATTCTCACAGATTGGACCTATCTTTTTTTCCAATTGCTGGTGGACAAATTTTCACATTACAAGAAAGGTCTGCTGCAGAGTAACTGTTTAAATGTAATTCAATGTGAAGTTCCCACTCTGTGTCTAGCACTGCTCTCTGCAGTTTGGGGGTGAGTAGGGAGAAACTTTTTAGGGGCCTCTGCAATTTTATGTGAAAAAAGGTTCTTCCACCTTTTGTGTTGATTAAAATAATTCCCTTCCTATAAAATCTATTTTCTCAGTGGATGGTTCTTTTCTCATTATCAAGAGCAGCTCCAAATAAAACGGATCTGATGAAATGTTACCACATTGAATTTTGTAGTTTTAATGTTTCATGTTAGAGTTTATATAGTCCAATATTAAATGGATGGAGGCACAAGAGATGCCTAGTGTATTTTAGGAGGTAAAATGGTTAGGTGAGAAGATGACAGTCATGTAATATCTAAGGACATATGGATCTGTGATCTGATTGCTGACGCTCAGTTTTTATTTATCATCCCTTTTGTATCACACCTAAAACAGCAATCCATCCAATTCCAGTGTCTGAAGTCAGTTGTAGCTCACAGTATTTACTAGGTGGTGAATATAGCCTCTTGGCTCATTGCATAGTTTAAATACAGATATCTTTCAGATTTTCAAAAGTTTGGTTAAGCCACTTCACTTTTAGGAAAGACTTAAATTGGTAGCTGTTTTCACTAATAGAACCCCAAAGATAATTTTTGCTTTATGACAAAGGATGAACAGCCAAAGCTGTGTTTACTGTTGGTTTTGCAGAGGCCTTTCTAGAAGCAGGGCTGAGCTGTGAGTCTGGCACCTCTGTGCTTCTTCCTGGTAAATTAATTTATACAGACTGTGAATTATCATGGCATTCCTGATTTTACTGTAAGGTAGTGTTACCTTAAATTTCATGTGTTTGGTATGATTTGGTAGGTAATTTGGAAGGTTGGAGGGGGTGCTGGTAATGTTCCAAAATTTTCCCTTGTGAACTAATGATAATTGCTTCTTCACTTTCCATCGTTTTGGCCTATGGAAGATTTCATAAGCAGCTTCTCATTTAGATAACCAGGGAAAGTTCTGCTAGAAAATCCCAAAAGTCTTTCAATCATGTTTTTAATGTTCTCACACCTTGTCATTGCTATCAGGAATTTATTCTCTTGCATATGAAGAGGTTTTCATGGAGGTTAATTTATTTTCATTTTAGCTTTGAGTCACACTGAGATAATAGAGGATAGCTTTGTAGCTTACTCTCTTTGCCGTTTGCTAGAATTTTTGCAAAGTTGGCAATAAGAAGTTTGTATATCACTTGTCACTTAAGATAGCAGAGATGCTTTGTTGCTTGATAGTGTTAGTCCACGTTCTGCCCAGAATCCAGGAAAGACTAAGTTCAGCAATGTCAGGGACAAGGTCTCATCGTAATCTAGATCTGATGTTGATAATGAAACTTCACTTTTCGTTGAATTATACTAAGACCTTTGTATCTTTTCAGTTTTCTCCATAATGCTAGGTCTATGGTCTTTGAAGGTGAACAGATCTACAGTAACTAAGTTTCCTCCAGAAGGAATATAGGGGAACCAATTAAGGGATCAGGGGAAAAAGTAATTTATAAATCAGAGATATTCTGCAGTGGAAGGGGAGAGAGAGGGATTAAAGCAGGGATTGGGAAGAGCACAAGGGACTATGGTGATGGGTCACAAGTGACTTGGTGGTGGGAATTTTATGGGGACTATACCTGAGAGGAGAAATCAAACGTTGTACAAAAAGGAACAATGGTGTAATATACATATATATGTATGTATCTATTTATGTATAGATACATACATATTACATAATTGTTCATTTATATGTATGTATCTATAAATATACATACATATAAATACATATGTATTATACATACATATAAATACATGCATATAAATGATCAATTATGTGATATACATATATGTATATTTATGTTTATATATGTGTGTATATAAATATAGTATAATACAATATGATAAAATATAGAGTTTCCTTTATAAAAAAATAAAGTTTCCTCCAGGGAAGTAATCTAATGGGGTTGAATGAGTTGAGAAATAAAAAGACCAATCTTTATAGGTTACAACAGAAATTTTAATCTGTGAGAAGTACAATACATCATGTTATTTTTAAAGACAGGAGAATGGGTCAGCACAAAGACTATTGCTGAAGGATGTTCTTCATCTGGAAGAGATTAACACTGTATAGGGTCCTACCAAAGTAAGTGGTCAATTTTTCAAGTAATAGGAATTCCAGTAGTATGGCTAGCCCTGATACTATGATTTACGAAGTCATCACGGCTCTAGACTACTGTTTTGTGGCCTGACCACATTGGGGGTATGATGTTTATTGTCGCATTGGTAGCTCATAGGATATAAAATGGCTGTTCCACCATTAATTACGTCTTGTACAAGTAAGAGCAATTTTTTTTCCCTTCCTTTCTGCATGCCTTTTTTTTCTTTGACTTGCTATACTGAACTGGTGAAGATTCCTAGTAAACTGTGAGATAGGAGAGGTGAGTGCTTTCCACCTATTTTTTTAAAAAATCCTTTGGGATCCAAATGGATAGTAAGTATCAAACTGAAACCTTATTTTGGAACTCATTGTCTCTCAATTCCTACCCTCTGTGTTCATTTCACAAGGAATAACTGAGTGAAAAGGCATTGTTGTCCCTGGCATGAAGTCAGACTGGTAAACCAGATAGATTAAAAAACAATTAAAAGAAACAATTTAAAAGAAATAGTGGAATGAGTGGATGACCTTGCCTTGTCCCTAATCTTAGGGGAAAAACATTCAGTCTGTCATCCTGACATATGATCTGACCTGTAGCTATTTTTGTAAATTACCAAATGGAGAAATTTCTCTTCTATTCCTAGTTGCTGAAAGTTTTATGATGAGAAAGCTCTGAATTTTGTCTAATACATTTTTCTCAATTGATATAATCATGTGATTTTTTTTTCTTATTTGGTTTAAGATTATGATGGATTATATTGACTGCTTTTTTGAATAGTACACCAGACTTGAATTTCTGAATTATACCTCTTAGTCATAATGTATAATTCTTTTTATGTATTGCTAAAAACATTCAGAAATCATTTATTATGATTTTTGCATGTACATTCATGAGGGATATTGGTCTGTAGTTTTTTAGCTCTCTGTTAGGTTTTGGTATCAGAGTAATACTGGCCTCATATGATGATGTGAGAAGTCTCCTGTCTTCTACTATTTTCTTTCTTTCTTTTTTTTTTTTAATGCATACAAACTAGGGTAAGGCCAGAGGTGTGGGGTGGTGAGAGGGTTCACCAGAGACAGAGTGGGGAGTAGAACAGGCAGATCAATTGAAACACACTGCTGAGGGGAGCAGCGGACGAGGCAGGAGAGGTCTGCCGTGCCATGTGGGAATCTCCCCAGCCAGGCTTAGAACTCGCCTTGCCGCTGCCTACAGCTCCACAGTGCAGCACTTAACCGCTGCACCACCAGGGAGGCCCTCTTCTTCTATTTTCTTTAAGAGATTGTGTAGAGTGAGCAGTAATTTTTTAAAGTTCTTTTAGAATTCTCTATTGTAACTATTGGTCTAAGATAAAATTTTTAAGATTTTTCAAAGTTACTAATTGAAATCATTTGATAGTTATTGGAATATTCATGTTACTTATGTAATATTTGGTGATTTGTGTTGGTTGTAGCTTTTTTTTTTGAGAATTGATCCATTTCATTTACATTATCAAATATTTTGGGTAGAGTTGAACTTGGGGATTTGGAACTCGAATAAAGACAACAGTAGAAATTACACTTTGTTAAGACTAGATTGTAGTTCTCCACCTTTGAATCCAGTATTTCCTTTATTGAACTGTGACAAGTGTAGTCATTTATTTATCTGCATATTTACTAATTGTGCTTTCTCATTGCTTACAGTGTTCATGGGGACAGATTATATCTGTTTTGTTTGACCAATGACTAGAGCCTAGTAAAGAAGCAGGCATAGGATGCAGCTCAATAATTTTTTTATATGAATGGCCCAATTTTAAGCTGCTGGGGGGTGCATCCTAGACCTCCATTCTCTCATGCATTCTTCCCCCCATGCAATCAAAAGGTTGCTGAATAAGTTCAAATCACAGCCTCAGGCATAAGATATTTCTAAATTAGTTGAAGTGAAAGGGAAGTCATTAATAAGAATCATTCAGAAAAAAAAAAATAAATGATATATACAGCCCAGAGAATGAATACTAATGAGTCAGGGAAAAGATTTACTCATGTGGGCTGAAGAAATCAAGGAATGATTCATAAAGTAAGGAGGAAAAAAATGAATTCAGACTATTAAGTCAAGGAATAGGAGGAAAGACGTATCTGGAGCAAAAATGTGATTTTAGAGTTCATTCACATATGGCTGATGGTAACTGAAACTCCTCTTTCATCATCATGTATATGTATGTTTAATTTCCAAAAATTATTGTTGAAAATAGATTCTCTGTAGAAACATCTAAAAAAACTGAACACCTAAAAATTTAGTTATGTATTCATGGAGATAATATTCTATTGCAAAAAAATTTTAAAAAGGAAAACAAACAAAAAGATTCTATAATTTTTATACTTGAGTCATTTTTTTGGACCCTTGGGTTTCATCTTTGGAGCAAGACAACTTCCTATGTTTGTACACACACACACACACACACGCAAACACACAAACACATACGCAGCTGTTGTGTTATGATCGAACCTGATGATTTCATTACATTTAAAAAACATAACATTGGCAAACTAAATGCTAATTTGATTTTCTTTGTTGTCATTTTGTCTATGGAATAACCAGACCATGACCAACATTTTTAATGATTTTTAACACGCTCCCTAGGCTTGGATTACACATATTATAACCAATGACGCCTTATATTAATGAAAATTATTAGGTTTTATTCACAGTAATTAATTTAAATTTTGTTGTTACTTTTGCTTAACAAAAAAAAATCCAGCAAAATATCAATTAGCAATATTTTCATACTCTACTGATTATGTTCTTTTTATTTAGGAATAAATTGTTTCATTTTACCCTGTGCTTATCGCTTTCACCTCTAGAACTGGGATTAGGAGTTCCCAACTAGTGTGGCCATCTCTACTGTTTCTTTGCCAAGAAACAAGATACTTTTCAAATTTCTGGAGGCATAATGTTTTATACTAGGTCCCTAAAAATCTATTAAGTTAACATTGGAGAAGATACTGATAATCCAAGAGCTAATTAGAATTAAGCCACAGACCCAAGATGGCATTCCTGTTTGCTTAAAACTACAGTAATATGATCTTTATTTGAGCCAGTCCTACTAGAGCTCTCACTTGGTAATGGAAAATACACCCCTGGGACTACCTGAGAATGCTGATTCTGTTAAGTCTGTGATTTCCCTCTATTTGGGTCTCTGTACTGGGTCAATTATCAGTGTTCAATTGTTTTGTCTTCAAGTATAAAGCTAATTATATTTGTATGTCCATTAAAATGTATCCTTTGTTATCTCCTAGAGATTTTACTCAATTTCAAATTTAGCAGTTGAATCAAAACTATCCAACATACTGTTTAGAAACAACTCTGTTGGTCCTCCCTGGTGCGCAACGGGTTAAGTGCAGTGCTGTGGAGCTGTCAGCTGTTGGGGCGCAAGTTCGATGCCTGGCCTGGGAGATTCCCACATGGCGCAGCAGACCTCTCCTGCCTCGCCCCGCTGCTCCCCTCAGCAGTGTATTACCATGCACCTGCCTGTTCTATGCACCTGCCTGTTCTGCTCCCCACCCTGTCTCTGCTCACCACCCCACACCTCTGGCCTGCACCCCAGCATTGTATGCATAAATAAATAAATCTTTAAAAGACAGCTCTTTATTCTAAGAAGAGTGTAATTTTTTAGAAGAAGTTTCTTAGATTAAGGAAGAAAGTGAGCTAGGAGCAAGTGAAGTAAATTGTGAATCAAGTCGCAAGAGGGAAACCCACCTTTCTCTTGAAGGTATGCATCTTGCTTTGCAGAAGTGATTGATCATGTGCTTGCTTTGCTATATAGCTCACTTTGCTATATAGGCCCAGTACCATGGTTTTTTTCTTCTCTGATAACAAATTGTAAATATGTGTGAAAATTATTCAGCCACATCAGGGATCACTAACATGGGGAAATCTGCAGGACACTCAGCATCTCCTACTTGGGTGCCATGTTTCTCATGTAGGTCATCTCTCTTTAACCAACCCAGAGAATATGTCACTCCATTATCTGTATCTTGTACATGCTGTTATTTTTGCCCTACCACATTAGGTTCAATGTGTTTGTTTCCTTGTCTGTATTCCCTATTGGACTGTTAGTTCATTCAGGGCTAGAAAAGAATTGTAATTACATTATCAGTAATTTGCTATGTAGCCACTTCAACAAAATGAGATAGTACTGATCTATTTTCATAGACTGTAAATTCAAGTTTATTTTCTTACTTTCATAATGATATACATGTGTAGATCAGTGGGTGGGTGGTGTACGAGTGGGTGGATGGATAGATGGATAGAGAATGATTTATAATGACTTATGATGGGATTCATTGTGTGATATCTCCACACCAGATAATGTGCTAGGCGTTCGAGTTACACCAAACAATCCAACTATTTTTTTTACTGGGATCTCTTTCATTTATTGAATGTAAGTTCTGCAAATATAATCCGACTTTAGGAAAACAATACCCCCATTGAAGTGGAACTAAATATATTGGTTATGAGCCCACACTAATAGAATTTTTTTTGCTGCACATTTGCAACTTTGTTTTTTAGTGGTATTTTCAGATCTAGTGAAAAGTAAAGAGTGAAATATGTGAATTGCTGTTTCAAACAGTGTAGTGTCGGGGAAAAATCAGTGATTTTAATAAGTTGTGACTAAGGGTTAGTGTCCAGCTTTTATACATCCAAGCTCCTTTCTCTAGGAATTCCCATACACCTTGAACTGAACAGAAAGCTCTATTTTATCAACAGATAGTAAGAATGATATAATTTAATCCAGAATTAAAATGTAGCTGACTGTGGGGAGGGCTTCTGCAGATGAATGCTTGGAGCAGAAGTTGGGGAATGTATTTTTCAAGGTGGTTAATGAAGTGTGGTGTCAGAGGAAGCCAGTGGTAATTAGCAATGTGTAATGGGGTAAATGTAGGTAAACTTGCCATCTCACGCTTCCCAGTGACCAGTGGCATGGTGAAAGGTGAAGTACATATGTGTCACTCTTACCCTTTGGTAGGAAAAAAAAATGAATGTAGCAGAATGAGGAGAGCCTCTGGATCCCAGAATAGCCATTGCTTCCGTTTGCCTACTCATTTTCTATGTGAAATACCCTTTCACAGAACTGTCTTCATTGTTACAGTCATCTCTATCTTTTTTACATTTATGATTGTTTTTACCATTATACAGATTATTTGATTATAGGTTATAAACTTGGGAAGAACAGAAAATTCCCTTCAGTTATGGAAAATCACCACTAATATTTTGGCATGTTTTCTGTCCAACAGCTCTCATGGAAGTTTCATTATTAACAGTTGTAATCTTGTGATGAGTACAGTTATATCTGATTTTTCATCTAATGTTTGGGCAGCTTTCGTGTTAGTAGAAACATAATAACTCTAGCTCGATTGAACTGCTCTCCTGCTCTATACAATATATACTTTGCTGCAATTTTCACAACAACACTAAGAGGCAGTGACTGTTACAATCTTCATTTGACAGCCAAAGAGACTGAATCACACGGAGAGGGAACCATCTTTTTTAATATCACATGTTGTTTTAATGAAGAGTTGACATTCAAAACCAAGTAGTCTAGTTCCAGAATCTGTACTCTTTAAGCTTGATATTAGACCAATGGTTGGTCAACCTTTTGCGTAATATTTGTAGTGTTAAGGATATGTCTGTAACATTCATGTTAATTTTTGTGGGTCCTATGATCTCTGTTGCAACTACTGCACTATGCCATTATAGCATGGAAACTGTAAACAAAATGTAAATATATGTGCCATATTTACATGAGTGAACATTTCTGCACTTCAATAGAAACTTACGGACACAGAAATTTGAATTGGTTATAATTTTCTTGGGTCACAAAATAGTATTTTTTTAATCATATTTCCCCCAACCATTTCAAAGTGTTAAAATGACTCCCAACTTGAGGACCAAATTAAAACAGGTAGAAGGCAGTAGTTTGTGGATATCTTCATTAGATTAATTGATACATTATTCAACAACATCCCACATGGTTGGATATTTAAGTCATTTCAAATATAAAATTGTTGTAAACTACAGTTGACCAAGATAAAAGACGTTATGTGGAATAACTTTGGACATAAACCTTCTATTACTTTTTAACATATTCTCTTAAGGAATATTTCCAGATTTGATCTGCTCAAAGTGCAGGTTACTCTTAAATGTTGCTGAAACATCTGGATATTAGAGGTGTACCAACATATACTCCTATTAGTCTAAAAAGCATCATGTTTTGTTGTTTCTGCTGTTGAGAAGATATTGAGCTCATTTATTTGAAATCTTGGAAAACAAAAGAATGATTTTTTTCCAAATGTGAGATAGTTACATTTAAACATGAGTTTAGTATGTTCATTGTTTCCCTTAACATTTAAGAAAATTCATGAAAAATTTTCTAAAGTTTCTACCTCTTATTTCAGAATCCATATCAGTTTTACGTATTTGAAGATGACACATCATTCGTTGGACAGTAGAAAACACATTTATTTTTTTCATACATTACTTTTTAGTAAGTTCTCTGTTGTAAATTTCCATATGAGGAATTTTATTTCCTTTTAATTTTTTGGAAGACACACATTAAAAACAGTGAATTTCATAACTGTTCTCCAATTTTATCCACATCAGGCATTTTTCTCCCCAGTTGACTTTTATATGACATTTCTTAGAAAACTGGTTTGATGGAAAGATGTAATTTTTATTGCCTATTGATTTTTTAAAGTATTGAATAAGTGATATTTTGTTGCTTTTATGATAATCATATCCACTTGAAGACAGAGATGCTAATATCTCTTTTAAATTCCTGCAAGGACTATTGGTGCTTTGGTGGTAGATGTGGTGCAGGATGATGCAGCTGAAAAGTTGTGAACCTGAACCTCCTAATCATATGCTGTATTGTAAATCAACATTACCTCAATAAAAAAATAGTACAATAAAAAAAAATAGTAAAGTCCTGTGATTTTCCAGGTGGCAATTGAGGTGTGTGCCACTAGATGGCGATGTGTTCAGCAGTCGCATTACCCTCCCCCCACTGCGCACCAGCCCTGTTCTGCTTTTAAAAAAAACTTGCTGAAAATAAGCAGTCAGAGTGTCATCTGGCTGAACAGTGCTTGTTACTATTAGAAGGGACAGCGCTGAGGTTTCTTGGTTAGCTTCTATGGAGGCCTGGCATTGAGAAACCCACACCTGCAGCTCCCCCTTCTCAAGTCTACGTGTATTTGCCCTCAGTGGGTTTCCTTAGCCCCTAGGTCATTGCTGTTAAATGTACGAAGTCAGGAACTAAGTGAGGACAGACCTCGGCTAGCTGACCCCCACACTAGATAGGCATCCCAGAATTCACACACACACACAGTAGGAGTGTTATCTTCACACGTGATTCAGGTATTTGAAGGAGCGAGGACACGTTGATTGGTGGGGGTCCAGAAACTGGCCCTTCTCATATTGGAATTGATGGCTACAAGGGCCACAAGAAGGGACAAGAGTCTTTGAACCATAAGCGCAGTTCTGATAGTTGAAGAGGGCATTTTAAGCTCATCAAAGATTTTCTTCTACCTCCTCTGATACCTTAGTGGTGAATTGAGTAAGTGATGCCATTTGATCTGACTTCTTTTGCTCTTCATAGCCATATGATGCCAGATGGAAAATTAATCTCCCTTGTACTTTAAAGTAACTCTGGTTTTCATAGCACACTTAAAATCTGACTCTAGTAGCTAGATCGTACACTTTACAAAAATTGCCAAGGGAAGGAGTGGGCCAGTCTCTGTTCTCCAGCCCTGTCAACCCAACTACATCTCACAAATGCTCCCGTCTCCTTCAGGTGCACATGGGTTTTGCTTATGATATACCCTTGGCTGGCAATTTTCCTTTGCTTCCTGCCTCTCCTTCCTCCTGCTAAACAATTATCCATCAAGGACTCAGAATAGTTTTGAAATCCTCACTCCATCTTTACAAGGTAGAATAGACCTTTACAAGGTTCCTTTCTCTTTTTTTTTTAAACTTAATTTAATCCTTTACATTATTGTGTATCATCTGTAGGTTTCTCACCACCAATTCATCCGTGAACCATCACCATAGTCCCTTGTGCTCGTTTCTCCCCTGTTTTGGTCTCTTTTTCCCCTCCCCTGTAGAATGTCGCTTATTTGTGGTTGCCTGCTGGTTTTTGCGTTTGCTTATGTTTTGTGTGCTATTTTCTCCTTCTGATTTCTCATTTGACTTTCTTATATTTCTCCTATAAATGATACCACTCAATATTTTTTTTTTCCTTTTTTTATGCTCACTGTACCTCTGGGAAAATTTCTTTTTTTTTTTTTTTCATTTTTTTTATTGTTATTTGTGTCTTTTACATTTTGTATTCCCCTTGGGCAGCCCACCACCAATTCACCCGTGATCCATCTCCATGGTCCCCTGTATTCTCCTCTCTTCCATTTTGTGCCCTTATCCTCCCCTCCCCCTCCCCCACCGCTGAGTGTCTCTCTCCCACC
>PVIJ01015245.1:0-37226 GCA_004024925.1 Scalopus aquaticus
TGTTTATTGCAGCACTGTTTACAATAGCTAAGGTATGGAAACAACCCAAATGCCCAACAATAGATGACTGGATCAAGAAGATGTGGTACATATACACAATGGAATACTATTCAGCATTCAAAAAAGACAAACACATGCAATTTGCAGCAACATGGATGGACCTAGAGGGGATCATGATCAGTGAAATAAGCCAGAAAGAGAGAGAAAAATATTGAATGGTTTCACTTATAACAGGAATATAGGGGAGCCAAATTAGAAAGCAACATTCAGCAGGGAAGGAGGGGAGGGGGAGGGCTCAAAAGGGGGGAGGAGGGGAGCACGGAGGACTATGGTGATGGCTCCACGGGTGAACAGATGGTGGTAACTTATGGGGAATACATAATAATGTAAAAGATACAAATAACAAAAATAAATATTATATTAAAAAAAAGAAAAAAAGAAAATATTAACTTTATGAAAGTCAACACACAACATACCCTTGTTTTGTAAAATTACCATTATTGAAATGTTATTGCTAGAGGCCTGTATTAGACAGAAACACAAGTATCATTTCATTGCTTTAAGCCTCTGCATTAGGGAAGTAAGAAAAATAAGAGAAAATTAAACTCAAGGCAACAATAAAGAAGGAATTAATAAATATCAGAGAAGAAACTATTGAATTTAAGAAAAGAAAATGATAAATAACATTAACCAAATTTGATTCTTTGAAATTGATAAACTATAAACCTCTCACCATACCAAACAAGAAACAAGAGAAAGCATAAATTAAAAATATTAGAAATGACCTGGCTAGCTCAGTCAGTACTGCCTCAACTCTTAAATATATTAGATTGAAATTGTACAGATCACTCTCATGTAGAGAGTAAAAACAGAATTAGGGAATATTACAAGCAACACTATGCTCATGAATTTGATAATTTTTATAAAACACATTTCTGAAAAGACAAGAGTACTAAATTTTACATTAAAATAGATACATGAATATTATGTATTAAAGTAATTGATATTAAGTGTATGTCAACAAAGATAATTTTTGGCTTTAATGGAAGATTCTACAGATGAAGTGATACCAATTCTATGAAACAACATACAGCTGAGGAAGGTATAATTCCCAATACACTTTTAATTGACCAGAATTTCCCTGATATACGGAGCCACGCAAATACATTATAAGAAAAAAAAATAGTCCAATATCTGCCATGAACACAGATACATAATTCTTAAACACATTATCAGAGCAAACAATTCAAAACAATAGTATAACTGAGTGTAGTTTATCTAGGGGATGCAAAGTTACTTTTTTAAAACTTAACTCACCAAATTTGGGAATATTTTGGCTGGTATTTTTCAAGTATCACATTTGAGTAACTCTTCTCTCCTGCTACTTTGATTTACGGTCACCTATACTTGCTATTTGATGTCATATATGTCAATAATTTATTATAGGCATAGGTATATAAATATATATTACAGATACTTAAATATACATTAGATATAAATATACAAAATAGTTGATATATATATGCACATATACATATGTGACAATTATATATACTGTCAATCTTTTGATATTGCCCTAAGAATCCTGTGCTCATAATTTTAAGCCTTTTAAAAATCTGTTTTTCAAATAGGATAATTTCTGTTAATCTAGCTTCAAGTTCAGTGAGATTTTCCTTAACATTCTCCTATCAAATTCATCCAGTGAATAGATATGACTAAAATATTAGATATATCAGTTCTAAAGTTTAATTATGATTTTTTAGCTTTATACATTTGGTTTATGTGCTGAGATAATCTTTTGGTCACTAAAATATACCCAATTACATTTCTTTTGATCTCATTTACCACGGTCATTAAATTCTTTTACGTCTTTTTCTGATGATTATACTATCTATGTGATCTGCAGGTGAAATTTGTTGATTTTTGCTTCTTTTGAGATTAGGTCACATTCTTCTAGACCTTTCTTTATCAAGTAATTTTATAGTATGCCCTGTACATAATAGTTATGTTGTGGAAACTTAGGATTCTGTTTAGTAAAATTTTAACTTGGGTGCACTCTGAAATCTTTCTCTATTCATAGCAGTCTACATTATGCATATGGGATTAGGGCTGGTAAGGTGTTAGAATAGAATTTATTCACTGAGAGTTTGAGGATTTCATTTTCCAGATTTACTTATTTGGATTCCCCCTTACTGTTCATTGTTCCTGGTTGCTTCAGACCTTTCTTTGCCCAGGGCCAGGAAAATAGCACAGTTTTTAAAAATCCAAGTTTTTAACTATTCTATATTCCTGCTGTAATTGCCAGTATTTACCATGGGTAAGTCACATTTAAAAAGGGAAATTCCTTCTAAACCAATTGCATACTTAATGTTTTAATCATTTTCCAAATTATTTCTATTTTCAATGCCAAGAGTCCTGAATTTATATTTCTCTCATTTAATCAATAGGTTATAATTTATAATATGGGATGGGGAGTTATTTAGAAACTTCTACTAACTTACATGGAACATGAAATGTATATGGTTTTTATCAAAATTATGGGACACTGTCTTTTTGGGAAATAGATTTTTTTGACACTTCATAATTCTGCAAAGATGAAGTGCCTTTGCTTAATTTTTGTATTACACAGCTTATGCTCTTTTGTCTGCACGTTGGAAAGAGTTCTTGGTTATTATTGCTGGAGGACAAAGAAAATAAATGCTTAATATTCATAATGTGCACACAGTTTCAAAAATCACTTGCATTTTTGAAATCCTTTCCAATAATGAATCATTTTATTTTTCTTCACTGTCCCAGTCATACTAGTGATATCAGACAATCTCATGGGTTATAATTAGAGTATTTTGCATCATGTAGAGACCATAGAGGAGACTGTAAAATAACAACAAAGAGTATGAGGCTATTAGGGTTAAAATATCAGAAAATGAGTATTAAAAGGAAATTTGCTAAGCAACCATGCTTTCTCAGAATTTGCAGTCTGCACTTAACTGAAACATTAACATTAAGACCTCTTTTTGTGTCTTTTCTGGATAACTGTATTCATATATATGAACAATATGTTTGTTTGGTCCAAGAAAGACAAAGACACTCTTCACTAGATAATAAGTAGGGTTATCAGATCAATGCAACTGTCTTTGAGTAGATATATGAAAATCCTTATGATCATGGCCATTTTGTGAGAAAGCATTATTGTCTTGGAATTAGTGGCAATAACAAATTCTTTCTTCTATTCTTTCCTAAAGGTATGCTCTTTGATTTCTATAGTTTTATGTTCAGTGATAATGAATGGTGTATAAAAGGGGCTGAAAAATGATACTGTGAAAAAGTAGATATTATGTATATTTATTATCTTCAATTTTTGCACACTTACTGGAGCTCGAGACATTGTTTTACTTGCTATTATACTGCTGGCAGACATCATGAGCTGAAAAAAGTTTGCAAGATTCTGTGAACAAATTATTTTCCATCTTCATTAAATTAAACTAGCATCCATCCCCGGGAAGCTATGGCTAATAACAGGGCCCCAGTAGAGGTAACAAGCACAATCTATATTAGCATTTTTAGGTGATACTTGATTATTCTGAGTAATAACTGATACCTGTCTAGTTTCCTAAAATTAGCTCCAGCAGAAATGCCCTTCTTCCCATTTCTTATTCATAATGTCAGTTACTTTTGTAACAGCCGCATTTGTAATATATTCATCTTGTCATAAAAAGCAAATCTACCATCTATTGCTAAATGTAAAGACAGCAACAAGGTTTGATGGCATTCATAGACCATATCATGCTTCTTTTGAGATGTCTTTGCCATCAGAAAATAATGTGAATAGTTTGAAAAGGTTCACTGACAATGCTCTAGCCTGTTTCTGAAATGTAGTTTATCTCTGAGCTCATACTGATTTTTATAAAGGGAGCTGAAGTTTAAAATATACTTAATACTTGGATTTTATACTTCTGTAGGAACTGTAAATACATTACTTTTAAAAACTTCAAATATTGACACATTCTGAAAATGTGTTATTATGAATTTTAAGGATGGCTTTGAAAATAATTCAGGGGAATTATATCATAAGTTTTAGTTTTCCTTTGCATTACATTTTACGGTGTGAAGAACAGATACAAAACAATATGAAATAGTTTTTTGGTTTTTTTTTAAAGATTTATTTATTCACACATACAAGCTGGGGTACAGGCCAGAGGCATGGGGCGGTGAGAGGGTTCACCAGAAACAGAGTGGGGAGCAAAACAGGCAGATCAGAAACACACTGCTGAGGGGAGCAGCAGGCGAGGCAGGAGAGGTCTGCCACACCACGTGGGAATCTCCCCGGCTGGGTGTCGAACTCTCATCGTGCGCTGCCGACAGTGCCACACTCAACCGCTGCACCACCAGGGAGGCCCAATATGAAATAGTTTTAATCTTTCGCTTAACCGAAAGGTGGTTTTAGTCCATCAAAATAATAGACAAGGACAGATGATGTCTTAGATGTGATATATCATAGAAATATGATAATTATATAAAAAGTAACATTTTATTTATCTTAATTGTTTTATTCAGCAGATTTATGAATGAAAAAAGGTAATGTGTAAGGCTTTAAATAAAATAAGGCATTGGTCAAATTATGGCTATATCTATAAAAGTTTTTAATATAACATGTGTTTTTTGTGGCCTATGTATCATCCTTCCCCAATGCACACTTTAAGGAATGGCTTCTAGCTAATGGTTTATTTTTTCCCATGATATAGAATAATCTTATAATACTTTGATTTTTTATAATAAGATGATTTTATTTTTTAATAAATTCAAGATATCAGTAGATCAGAACTATCCCATTCTGGATTCCAATAATCTATTCTGCACCTGTTAAAACATACATTATAAATCAAAATATCAACATATATAATTTAAAGTAGATTGGGAAGAAAAGTCAAAATTCATATTATGTCACAAACCAACACAACTCTCTTTACCTTTTCGAATATTTAGAAATATAGTTTTGTTACGTCACATGGGAGAAAATTTTATAGGAATTCTTAAGAAACCGGTAATATGAATATTTTGAGGTTTTTATATAATTTAACATATTAAAACATTTGTAACCACAAATAACTGGTAGATATCCAAGACAATCACAAGAAAAATAAGTCCAAAATCGAAGTGTACAGGACATAATCATGGCTGTCTATTACAGTGATATTCTAAATCATTACTTACAGTTTAACCAGATTGGTACTTGGTCATTTTTTTGTTGTTGTTGCCATAAGCCTAAAGAATCAGGTGACTTTCCTAGTTCTTTTAAGATGCTGCTATTTACTTTGTAAGCTTTTCAAGTTTTATTCTCAGTTTCGTCTGTTTTTTTTTTTTCTGACTTCCAAGGCAGTATAATAAGCATGATCTAAAAGGCATGAAGTCATTAAACATTTTCATTGGTTGTCAAGATGGTGTTTACTCTCACCAGAAAATGACTTGATACTAGTGCAGCACATTTTAATTTAGATCATAGTGAGGAAGTGACTCTTCTTTTTAAAGAGCTCTTTTATTAATCCATTTGACTTTATCTTAGCCATCATCAACATAATATGAGATACCATAAACTCTCTGTTTATCTAATGAAATAGCTGTCTAAATGGTTTCCCTCCATGTACACAAATATCTACCCACTTTTTAGATCATTAATCCTTATCGTAAATTATTCTGAGCAACACCTTACTACATGCCTTTTAAGCCATTATTTTAAAAGTACAAAACAGAGATATAAAAGAATGAGACTACCTAAATAGAAGCTCTGTTTTTTTTTATTTTCCTCTGTGTATCAATGTGCTTGTTTTACTTTGTAGGCCACTGTTGCAGAGTTGACTTTGCTGTTGGCAGAAAGATTTTTGAAAATAATGATGTTGTTTACTTGGTTGAAATCTTTCATACTGCTTCAAATGCTTATCTTACTGTCCTTACAATGAAAACTTAAGTCCAAAATATGGCCAGACAGGCCTGCATGATTTGGGTGCAAAATCTTCAGCATTCTTTGTTATCACTCTGTACCTCTCCAGATACCCTATTAGTGGTTTGTATCCTTGTTTTTCCCTTTCATATTACATTCTACCACAGGATCTTCATCCATTCTGCATGGGGAATCACATCTATTTGCAAACTTCACAATGAATTAAAAGGAAGCTTCAGTAATGACCAAGAGACAGTAAATCAGTATCATAAAACTGGAGGAAGAGAGCATGTTCTGAATTGTGGCAGCAGCATAGGAGAATGGAAGGATGGTAGATGTGGGAAATATTTAGAATATAGAGGTAACAGAACTTGGTAGTGGTGAAACTGGGCAGTGAAATGAGTGCTGATTTAAAAATGATTTCCCACTTTTGGGGCTGGAGCTTTTACTTAGCTAGGGATCCTGGGAGAGTAAACAGACTTGGAAAAATTTCCTGATTATTTTAGACATGCTGATATTAAGAATTCCATGGCACTCATTAGTTGTGTATAAAAGACAGAGGAGAACTATCTTAAATTGATACAAATATATTTAGATAGGTGAAAGAATAGATAATTCAAAATAAAAGTCAAAAGATAAGATAAAGGTGGGGTAACACAGTGCACAAATATTTGTGAATTTTTTTGACATGGTTCCGAGCTTCCAAAAACCAAAAAAAATAAACCAATACCCTCAACCCCCTTAGTAAATTGATGTATAATATATAATAAGGCCATGAGTCAAAACGTAAAAACTCAGAAGAAATACATGTAAATAAGTAATATATGATTATTATTTTTAAATATGCATTTGTATTTTATATATTTATACATAATAAATATGAAATATTTATTTCTGTTGCTCTTGGTTACTTTTTTGGTACAAGATTTAATGTGTTACAGCATAATGAGCACCAACGAAATATTCCTTTTCTTTATAATATCACCTACTGTGAACACAAGCAGGTGTGCATCATTTTCGCCACAGCCTCACCAACACTCCTTGTTTCTCATCTTTTTGTTCTGGGACATTCTCATAGGTGTGAGGCGTTATCTCCTTGTTTTTTGATTTGCATTTCCCTGCTAAGTGATGATGAGCATTTTTTTCATGTTCCTGTTGACCATCTGTATGTGCTCTTTGAAGAAATGTTTAAATAGTATTTTGGCCCAGTTTTTTGATTGAGTTTTTTGTTTTTATTTTCTTTTTGTTGAGTTGTACGTGTCCTTGATAGATCTTGGACTTTAGCTGGTATTTATGTGCTAAACATTTTAAATTAATTACAATTTATGTCTTTTTTTTTGTTCAGGATACTGAGTTGCCAAGAAGTTGAGTAAAATTTTCACAACTCATATAGTCTCAGACATCAAGGGTGGAATTTAAACTAGAATAGTCAGAGTGCAGTATGTACATTTTATCAACTGCCGTGTCTGTGATGTGAGGGCAAACCAAACAGAGGCTGCAACTCCAAAATACTGTGCCAAATTATTGTAAAAAATGATGTGACAACGTTTTCTAGTATTTGGAAAGGTGATTTGAGATTGTCCCTCTGAATCTGAACATTTTTTAGCACTGCAATTTTGAGGTTTTCTTTCTTTGATATTCTCTCTCTCTCTCTTTTTTTTTTTTTTTGAGTGTTGATCTATTTCTTGTTAAAATATGGTGTCAAAATGTCCAAAGCAGGATTTTTGTAGGTATGTGATAAAATAATATATAAAATAGTATATGTGATACTGGGTTCCAAATAAATGGCAATTCAATTTTAATTGAGAAACTGTTTTCTAATTAGTGTATTCTTAGGAAAAATCTATATTGGGATGGGTTCTGCAAGGTTAAGTCCTTTAGATTTAAAAAAAAAAAAAAAAAAAAAAAACAACAACAAAGGGACAGAAGTTACCTAAGACAAACTTCTCGCTTCTTGTTTTCCTTAAGGATAGATCTGCAAATGATCATTAAATAGTCCAAGCCATCCTGTCTACAAATTTCAAATTTAAAGTGAACTATATCTCAGTCCAACTCAGTTATGATATTTGGAGTTTTCTCTCGGGGAATATTTCCATTCTTTTTTGATGTTTGGAGTGGATTTCTTGTTAGGATGATGTAGTATCTGTTTTTTTATGAAGTTCAGGGATCTGTAAAATAACTCAAAGCACTTTTCAACCCATACAGGACCAAATTAAAGATGAAAGGGGGTGAGGGGAGAAATGGTCATTGAATTATAAATATTTCATACTATTAATTCTTAAAGCAAGGAAGGCTAATTTTTTTTTTTTTTTTAGGGTGAATTGTGTTATGTAAAATCTTGGTATTCCTGATGTTAATGTTTTTGTTACATTTGGTGATTTGGAAGTTTATAAAAAGTTTATGTTGTTGAGAAATTTGTCACTTATGTTCTGAATGTTAACTGAGATGAGTCAGTTTGGGATGCCTTTTTAATTAGCTTAATACAGTTAGGATTATCTCAGATTGGAAAGCTTTTGTAGGAAAGTGTCTTTGAACAATTAACTTTGCAGAAACATACTGAAAATGTTTATAGAAAACAATAAAACACTAATATACATTCCCAGTACTCTATTCCTTTATCTTCCTACAATTGCTTGTGCTCTCTTTTTATTACTAAAATTCTATTGATGACCTGACAATAACTGCAACAAAAACACAAACACAACACTAAACTATAAAACTGATAATCAACATAATTTAAGAAATTGAAATGATGCTCTAATAAAGGCACCTGGGTTTTAAAGAGAAAAAACCAAATTTGTGTTTATCTCAGAAGTTCCCAGAAATATTTTCTTGAAACTATCACCAGATTGAAATGATATTATATTTACATTTTTAGAACTTAAAGTCCTAGGTTCTGCAGATCTAGAAAAGGGAATATATACTAGAAAAGATACTCATTTCTGTGCCCGGTAAGGTATTGGTGCCCCTTCTTCCATCTGCTGACATCTATTCCTACATATTAAGTTCTCAGAAGACAATTTGGCAGGGCACAGGAACCCAAATAGAGACTGAGTTACTATTTTTGAGTTGTAGTTCCTAAATATAACAAGCTTTCCTATGGGCAAGAGAGAAAAATCTCTATCATTTTATGTGTAGAATTGTATTTTACCAGGGAATATATATTTAAGCGTTCTTTTCAAACTTTTGAATATCCAGTTATGAAAGAGGGACCACATGTCATTATTATGTGTATATTTATTTAGGTATGGATTTTATATGTTCATAAATACTACCTTATTATAATATTTTATTTATATTGTGATACATGTGGAAAAAGTGAGTTCAAGATCCAAGTAAAGTTTTAAATATCTTTCTCATATTGTCCCATGGCATAAAAATATTCAATAATTTTAGTAAGAGAAATTTGATTAAACTATTTTGTAATTTGAAAATACCGATTGGATGTTTGTGACGCAATGTCTCCAATGGTGGGCTCTAAGTTAACTTAATTTCTCTACAAGCTTTTATTGTCTGTCATAACTAAAAACAATAGTCCATAAAAGAACATGGATCCAAATGGAAGTAATATTTCAGTATTGCTACTTAATAAATTAGTTTTTTTAATTCCTTCTACCTGTTATGCAAAGATTTATTAAACATCTGCTTTGAAAACTTCTGTATGACATCAAGAATTGCTTTCCTTATAATACAAGAGGAAAAAATTACATTTTTAGAAGAGTAAGATAAAAACCCATAGTAAAACTTCACCAGCAGGACTTTCACTGGATGGTTTTGAATAGATTAGAATCCTTTATTTTTAAAGTATGCAGATGTGACTTTTTTGAATGATAAAGAGCTGTTTATTTTGATAACAAAATCCTTTATAATGTGAGGATGATCAAACATTTGCGATTTTTGTATAATGGCTTCCTTTAAAAAACAGTTACTTTCTCAGTTCCAAAGTTCACTTTTAATTTAAAGGTATAGATTACATGAGTGTTTTTATTTGCAAATACATCTTTTAAGAATTAAGGAAGTGCTGGAAAAAATAGAGGACTTCTCAAAAGGATACAGAAACCAATCTGAATGAGTTGAACAAGTTGAATGTTCCAAAGCTGGAACAATTTAAGTAATATATATATATATATATATATATATATATATATATGTATGTATATATTATATAGTACATATATATAATACATATATATATAAAATATATATATATGTATATATTATATAGTACATATATATAATACATATATATATATAATAAGAGAGAAATAATAATAGTATTGGTTTATAACCCACAGAACATATAAATGTCAATGAGTTCATACTGATGTATGCTAATAATTGCATAAATAATCAAATGAGGGAGAAGGGACAGCTCTTAGAGAAGAATTCTAATTACCAATATAAAAGGACTGAGGGAAACCTGAAATCATCATTATGGGAACAACACAGTGATAATTATTGCAAGTAAGACCAGCTAATAAATGTCAAAATCAGTAGACAAACATGAAAGGAGAAAAAGGATATCTGCAGTGTCGAAGTAAATAAAGTGATATTTATACATCACAAAAGGGAAAATTCAAACATTATAGTAAAGAAATTTAGCAGATGCCACCTGAACTTTGTGGTTAAAGTAAATATCACCATTAATAAGACACACTGACATTATGTCTCCCTGATGTGCCTCACTGGGAAGGACACATCACTTCTGTGTTCTTGAGAAAAATTTATAATACATTCTTGTCACAATAAAACATCAGGCTGACCCAAACTGACTGATACTCATCAAAAATGTCAAGTCCACAAAAAAACAGAAAGACTGAAAAGCTGTCACAGAATGGAGGAGACTAAGGAAACATGAAGACTATAGGCATTTTGTAACAAATGTTAACATTTAGGGAAGATGATACAGGAAGTCTGAACTATGTTTCAACTTTTATGTAAGTCTAAAATGATTTCCAGATAAATGAAGACTAAATGCATGAAGAGCCTGGATTGGATGTTGTAACAACAACAATAAAATGGTGAAATGGGGAAAAGAAGTGAAGTTCAAATAAGGTTTTCTGTTTAGTAATGTATTTGCACCGGTGTCCATTTATATTGTTTTGATAGTTATAGTACGCTTATGTAAAACTGGGTGTGTGACTGACTGGCATCTAGGGGCCAAAATTGTTCAGGGGTGCACGCTCTAAAAGAGGGTCCAATCATACGTGGACACAAAGGCAAAGAAAGCAGACTTTTGGTATGAAAGATATGTAATAGAATTGGTTTGCAGAGAGAGACAGAGACAGAGACATACACACAGTCGGGAAAAGCTGAGGTCTGAAAACTTGCTGCAGGTTTAAGGCACCTTCTGGTAGGTTAGGCAGGTCCCAGAAAACTCACACAGAAGGAAACCCTCAACATTCATAAAGCACCATATAGTCCACCATGAGTTCAAGATAATGTTGCCATTGTCTCTGTCAAAACACTCAGGTCCCAGGCCCAGCCTCTCTATGTCTCTTTCCACGTCTTTTCTCCAAGTCTCAAAGTGCCTCTTCTTCACGTATCTCTCATCCACATGTCTCTTTGATCCCCCTCCATTTATTTATATCTCCACCTCACCACTGTTTTTCATGATCATTTCTAACTCTTTATACCTTTCTCAATTAGTCTTTATTCCTGAATGACTTGACCTATGTACGGTACAACAATATAAACAATCTTTTCACTGTTAGCGCAGAATAGTTCTCTTACTTACTTCAATGCACTATAGTTATAAGCTCCTAGATTTCATCATAAAAGGATTTTAATGAAATTATTTACTGTTGAGACTATATTTCCACTGCTAATCTTAACTGTCATGCCTACAAAATACAGTTCTCTGTGAAGTATATTATTGAAAATTAATCAACTGAATATCTTAAGCCACATCATAATTATTTGTCCTTTTAGTCAATTATAGAGCAAATCTCTTTCAAATAACCATTTATACTACTGTTTATTTTTTTCCGGGCCTTAAGTTTTATTTTCTATGACTATTCTAACAGTATTTGGCACAAAACAATATGTCATCATTTGACCTGTTAATAATACACAGCACTATGCAGACAAAAAATAATTATTTATTCTCAGAAGTCAAAATAGAGGTTAACTGGGAAGAAGAGATTGGGTGGGAAGGGGTTGCTGCCAGCTGCCTCTTCAACTCCCCTCAGGTGGGACTCAATGGATATAGGGTATAGAGATAGGTGAGGTTTTTCTTTTCTTTCTTTCTTTCTTTTTTCTTTTTTTTTTTTTTTTGAAAGGAGAGTACAATTAAGGCAAGCACATGGTAGAAACAAAACAGCTATTTTCATTTTCCAGGCATCATTTTCACGGGTATACCTTAATTCCCAGAGAGGTCTAAATACATTTCCCAGACAAGGCAATATGTGGACCCTTTTTTGTTAGAGGTCCTTGAGTCACTTGAGGGGAGAGGCTTCAGGTTTTAGGTGATGACTTGTGATGGAGCTAATGGGTTGTCTCTGGGCTTAGTGTAGGGCTTTCACAGCAGGCCTACCTCTGCTGCCTCTGCTTTCTCCTTGATCATATTTTGTTCAAGTTTTTTCTTTGTTTCCTTTCACTGTCCCTGTACTGATTTTTTGTAAAGATTTATATTATTTATTTATGCATACAAGAACTGGGGTATGGGTCAGAGGTACGGGGCGGGGATAAGAGCATTCACCAGAGACAGTGGGGAGCAGAACAGGTGGGTCTACAGAAATATACTGCTGAGGGGAGCAGTGGGTGAGACAGGAGAGGTCTGCTGTGCCATGTGGTTCAGCTTCCTGGCTGGGGATGGAACTCTGGCTGCAGTAGCTGTCAATAGCTGGATAGCACTGAGCCCTTAACCCCTGCGCCACCAGGGAGGCCCCCTGTACTGTTTTGCGCGTTCACGTGTGTGTGTGTGTGTGTGTGTGTGTGTGTGTCTCAGCTGCTGTCATAATGGCAGCAGAACTAAGAGTTCACCCAAATGTACAAACTTTTTTATTATTTTTTTTGCCATTTGCTATTATGTAAGAAATTTCAAGAAAAGCATCCTCATTTTTTTTTATCAGACTGAGTGGCATATGCTTATTAAATTATGGGAGAATTGCAGAGACTGGTCTTCATAAGCTGGATATATAGTTGAGTTCCCAACTACTCCAACAACTTCACCTAGTCTATGAGCATTTATCTCTAAACATGTTATATGCTCAGGGCAAAGGTCTAGCCTAATAATATTATTAACAACTAGAGGCTTGGTTATCTTTTCAGAGCAATTGCATTGTCATTGTTGCTTCCTAATAATGAGGCTGAGGTAAACAGAACTCACATTGGGACTAGAAGTGTCGTTTTGGTCATATTCTCTTCATTCTCTCTCGATTATATTATTATCTTCAGTCAGAAGCTTCTTTGATAATTACCTGGCAGGAGATATACTGTGATCATGAAGCTGGTTCTCACAGAGCAAGGCTTAACTATTGCACTCTGGATCTGCTAAATTCTGTGATATTCCACAGGTGAGAAACTCGATTATATTATTTGTGGTAGTGAGGAAGAGTGTTGGTGCTTTCCCTTGGGGGAAAAAAAAAAGAGAGAGAAATTTCTCTGAAAGAAAGGTTGCAAATCACCTCTCAGTTAGTGTGACTGGGTCTTAAAAAAGTGTTTACAGGATCTGTAATTCATTTGACCAGACATACATTCTCCTCTGCGAGTCTCATGGTTAAACTCTGTGTTGGGAAACTCTTTAAAAACACTTTTGCCTTGTATCTAATGACTGAAGGGAGTCCTGCTGATATTCAGGAAAAGTGTGGCAGCAGTGTCATGTCCCACATCCAATTAATACATCTTTGTAAGCATAAAGTAAATATAAGGTCTAGTATTGTCTGTAGAAATGCCAGTGGATTATTTTGAATACCTCCTCTAATGGGTGTATACATTCTACTATGTAGAAAAATGGTTTAGAGTATGATAATCCAGAAGGGAAGGTCATCACTAAAAGGAGGCATTTATATTTGTCTAGAAGAAATTGAGAATTGTATTGAGATCTGGTTTCATTAAACAGAACTTCAGCGGTATTTGTGACGCTTAATAAACACGAGTTGGAATAGTGCCTATTCTATGGCAGATATTATTCCAAGCACATTATGTCTTTATTCAGTAAACTTTGATATTTAAGATATATAACAAAGTCTCTACATAACTAAGGGGAGGGATACAATTATAACAGATGAGGAAACAATCAGTGAGACTATTGAGAAAATGCCCAAATCTAAGAGTTGGTGAGTGGCAGAGCCATATTGTGACCTCCAAAGAGGTCCCATAACTGGCAATACTACACTTGACTGCACTAGATATTCATGAAAGGATGCAACACAACTAAAACAAACTAAATATTTGGACAGATTTTCCTTATTTAAAGAAGTGAAAAAATCATATTCACTGATGAGAATATCCAAACATGAAAAGGTTAATGATGACTGATTATGAAGAGAGGCTGTGGTAGGGAACAGGAGGGATGAGCATTGTATTCATTTACCACCTTTGGATAGTTTGCTGTTTGTAACTGAAGACCTAGAGTCCTTAAATTTTGAGAAAATAAATGTGAGAGAAACAAATAAAATTAGTCTCTGATACAATATCTATTATAAATCCCCTCCTATTTAGTATATTTTTGAAAGTGCTAGGTAGTGAAATAAGTCACAACAATGTAAGTGAGCAAATATTTCTTATTTCTTTGTTATATCATTGCTTATCTTGAAGTAAAACAGTTGAAAAATTGGAATATATAATTCACTCACATAGCTGAAAATAATTTTCCTAAAAGATTATCTTCCCTACATGTCGATGATAATTAGTTACATATAATGAAGGAAAGTTTTCATTCACAACAGCTAAAAAAATAAATGGAGAGAGCAACAATTATGAGTATAATCTATAAGAAATTTGTGGGATTTTTTGAATAACAAAAGAAAACTTGAATTAGCTAGGGCCATGAAACTGACTTGAAAATACGAAGAACTAGTTTTGCAAAGGGTTTGGAATTCACATTTAGTAAATCCATTCTGTATTTATTTTACTGATATTTTTGTTTTCTAGTCTCCCATTGTTCCACATTGTGGGCTTTTTATTTGTTTTTCTTTTGTTGTTTTTTTTTTAAGATTTATTTATTTATACATACAAGCTGGGGTACAGGCCAGAGGTGTGGGGCGGCGAGAGGGTTCACCAGAGACAGAGTGGGGAGCAGAACAGGCAGATCAGAAACACACTGCTGAGGGGAGCAGCGAGCGAGGTAGGAGAGGTCTGCCACACCATGTGGGATTCTCCCCAGCTGGGCGTCGAACTTGCATCGCATGCTGCCGACAGCTCCACAGTGCAGCGCTCAACCGCTGCGCCACCAGGGAGGCCTGGGCTTTTTATTTGTATTAGGAAATTAGGGCCTCCCTGGTGGCGCAGCACAGCACTATGAAGCTATCCAGAGCCACTGCAGCACAAGTTCAATCCCCAGACAGATCTCTCCTGCCTTGCCCGCTGCTCCCCTCAGCAGTGTACTTCAGTATATCTGCTTGTTCTGTTCCACACTCTGTCTCTGGTGAATCCTCTCACCACCCCATACCTCTTGCCTACACCCAGGCTTGTATGCATAAATAAATAAATAAATAAATAAAATATTTAACACTTTGTGTGCCGGTACCCTTTAAATTTACCAGCCCTTGGGACCGGCCATTTTCTGTGCCGACGCATGAATGGTAGTATAAGCATTCAATAAAACACACACAACTCCTGAACTACTGGATATTAAAAAAACTGTAATATCTTTCATAAAACACCTTACACTTTCACCAAAACAATGTATAAAGCTTCTAGACTGAGTACGATCAAAGAAATAGCTCCTAATAGTTCCAAATAAATCCACCGTGGCATGAAAAACCGGAGACTAGATGAACACGTATTAATACGTGAGCGGCCACCTGATACTGGTGACAAAAAGCACGTACTAATATGTGAGCGGACCACAAAGTGTTAAAAAAAATTAGTACATATTCAGTTGTATCTGTGTAGTGAAGCTTTATCATGTGTTATGGCAAGAGGAACTGACCGACAGATGGTTTACAAAGGTATTAATTTCATTGAATTGTATTTTTTAAGATATAGGGGTACTTGATTATACAATATGTAATTGTCCATCGTATCATTACAAAATGTTAAAGACTTCTTTGGGGAAAAAAAATAATTTGACAAATTCACTGTGTAATTCTTGAATTTTATAAATCAGACAAATGAGAAAAAAATATCTATATGAACAAAACACAGAAAACATCTCTGTTTCTCAGAAAATGCTGCTTATTTCACAATTGGTTAATAGAAATACAATCACACTTGTAATTTTGAATGCACCTAGATAAATGAATTGAATAGAACTGAAACATGGGGTAGGGAGAGAGAGAACATCTGAATAGGTATAAAAATGTGTCCATGAGGGTTAGAATTTCAGGTTAGCTTGGAATTGTATAAAGTAGTAACTGACTACAAGTTGTATTTAGATCTATATCAAAAGTGAACATGACTACAGACCTTTTAATTGTACCCAGGCTGATCCTCGGCATCATCGCCATGTTAGTGCCCTGTCAGGTTAAAGGATTCAACAACTAGTCCTGGTTATTTAAGGGTTTAGTATCTACTGCTTCAGGGACAAAGGGTTAAATCCCAATTTCCTTACCCCTTTTCTTTTATTGGGAAATTCATAGAAATACAGGCCCACTTTAAAAAAAAATCTCAATTTAGCAACCTCACTTCAGTTTTGAAGAAACTAGAAATAGGACAACAAAAATACCCCCCAAAACAGTAAAAGGCAAGAAATAATAGAAAACAAAAGACACTCCAAAAGATTAGTGAAACCAAGAATTGGTTCTTTGAAAAAATAAAATTCACAAGTTTTTACCTAAAACCCAAATTACTGTATTGAGGGTGCAGAGAGAGAGAGAGAGAGAGAGAGAGAGAGAGAGAGAGAGAGAGAGAGATTGTAAGTGTACCCTGTGATGGGGGTGTCCTGGCCAGGGTTAGTTCTTAACTTGTCCCCTAAGCTAGAGGACAGACATTGGATACCTGCAACCCTGAGCTGAATAATTTAGTAAAACCAATTTATGGTTCAATATTAAAAATGTTTTGTGTCTTTCTTTAAAAGATTTATTTATTTATGCATATACCAAGAGCTGGGGTATAGCCAGAGGTGTGGTGAGGGGGTGGTGAGAGGATTCATCAGAGACAGAGTGGGGAGCAGAACAGGCGGACTGACTGAAATATACTGCTGAGGGGAACAGCAAGATAGACGAGAGACAGGAAAGGTCTGCTGTGCCATATGTGCATTAGCTCCCAGGCCAGGGATATTGTGCTGCAGTGGCTGCCAGTAGCTTCAAAGTGCTGAGACTTAACCCCTTGTGCCACCAGGGAGATTCCTTAGAGGTCTTTTTAGATACAGCCCTTACTGTAGGTGTGAACAGCACAATTACTCTCCCAAACACATTCCTCTTCCTGTATTTAGCCTTGATTACTATGCCAAACTTTCAAAACAGCAGTGATAAGAAACCCCAATAGTATCTTGATTTTTTAAAAAAAAAAACAGCATCTTCATGTTGCAGGGAGGAACTTGAGGATATAGTTTAACTTCCTCACTTTAAGGGGCACCTGAAGTGCTGTGGGTGATAAGTAACAGATTTCCTCTAATGATTGAGTTACCAAATTTCACTTGACACTATTAACCCGTTTGCCTCTAAACAGCAAGTAATTCCCTTTGAACTCTGTTCTTATATCTTTTATTCTCTCCATTCTTTTCTCCTTCCTCACAGTCAATTTTCTTTACAGCAGGAATTTTTACAGAATGCTGTCCATTTCAGGAGGTCCACCAGGTCAAAGTTACCTGCTCAATAATAGCACAATAACATATCTTTAACACCCATTCTTTCAGGATTCTACAGGAAGTTATCCAGACGGTGCAAGGGGTGATATGTTGAAACCTGATGAACACAAACAAACATACAAGAATCCAGAAACCTTACACCAAAGATATTTACAAAAAATATGAAATAATGTCACTCTTTTCATGACTCTTGTTTTGGAAAATGTAGGTATTTTTCACTAATGTAATTATGTTTCGTTGGTATTAATGGCTTATAGAGCTATTTTAAAATGAATTTTTCTAAGTAAACATTTAAAAAACATTTTAGATACAATTCCCTATGTGGGGTGTGTGTGTGTATGTATGTGTGTGCATACAATTTAAGACTAATATATATTTATATATACACCACATTTTATACACACACACACACACACACACACACACACACAGAAACATAGAAACAAAAGCTCCTGGAAGTCTACAATAAATCATAATAAATATAAGTGTATTAAAGTGTCATTACGGGTAAAAGCTTTAGAATCACTCATTTAGGTGGTTGTTTCCCCCACTACCATAAGTATGGGGAGAAAATGCATAGAAATGTCTGTTAGTCATAGAAAAAATATAATAGCTAATTAAAAATTATTTATTGATAAAACATTTATGATCTCCCTCACTGCATTTTTTTTAAAGATTTATTTATTTATGCATATAAGCTGGGGTGTAGGCTGGTGAGAGGAGTCACCAGAGACAGAGTGGGGAGCAGAACAGACAGATCAACTGAAGTACACTGCTGAGGGGAGCAGCAGGCGAAACAGGAGAGGTATGTTGTGCCATGTGGAAAGCTCCCTGGCTGGGGATGGAACTCTTGCTGGAGTGGCTCTTTGTGCCACCAGTTCTCCCTCACTGCATTTAAGATCTGTTAAGAGAGTTATCTTGTTTTGTTTCTCACTACTGCATCCCCATCTGCGCCCCACTTGTTGTATGAGAGGACATCAACTGCAGTCATCTCCTCCCACAATTTCTTTTCCCCCAGAAAAAAAAGCACCTATGCTCTGATGTGAAATCATCAAATTTCTAAATGTTAACACATAATTTTAATATGAACTCGTGTGTTATCAATTGTTTGTGAAGGGAAGAAAATATATCCTAAGGTTAGAATGTGGTCATGGATTCAGTTTTGCCCTCTGATCACATTTATCAGTGTTTACTCACAAATCCATGTACCAAAAAATATCCATTGTGAGTATGGGTGATCCCACACTCACAACCAGAGCACAATTTCCTGCACACTTGTAGAAAGTTATTGAGTAAAATGTTCATAGACTTAATTTTCAGGGGAGATTTTTTATGCATTGTTTTTAATTGCTCTTCATTTGGATGGTGGTCTTAAAAGGTTAATTTTCTCTGTCTGCAGTGTCTTTGTCAAGCAGTGAATAATTGGTATCGAAGGAAATCTTTTTGTACATGAAGGAAACCACTAGCCTACTTTGTTTTTGTTTCTGATGTGCAAGTTTTATGTTAGATTTTCAAAATTAGTGTACAGCCTCAATTTTGAATCAGTGTAATGCATTTGTTATTTGTCTATTCTTATGGATATCAAGAAAAACTAATTATACAACTTAAAGAGGCATTTAACTTTTACTTGAAAACACGTATTTCCATCACTCAGTCTAATTCTTTCTATCTTTAATAACAGAGCCAATTTCTCAGCATCTTAATCATTTTCACTGCTTCTTCCTGGATGGTCTCCAAATTATCTGCATCCTTGAACTTGTAGAGCTTGTGAAGGAGCATAATCTATAGAGATAATTAAAGCAAGAATTAAGTATTGCTAAGTTCTCTTTTGACAGTGATTGTGAAAGTCCATAATTCATAAAGATGATGTAAAATGCAGTAATTTTTCACCATCCCACACTTGCCCTCCACCTTTAGAGCTACTATCTATTTAAAATAACGATAATTTGGAATAGCAGGAGGTCAGGATGTGGAGTGCATGAGATGAAAATGGTGAGGAATGAGAAATGATTAATGGATGGGTAGGGGGAACTCTTTGTCTCTAAAATCAGAGTGCCTCCATGACAGAGGAAATTAGCTCCAGTCACAGGTTGATCTTGCTTCAACATCTTTTATGTGAGATTACTCAGGCATTTATTATACACCTTCTGTGATGGGAAATGTATTGCTCCTCAATGCACTTCATTCCCTTTTTAAATAATTGGAATCATCAGAAAGCTGTTCCCTAATTTATGCCCTAATCTTTCTTCTAACAAGTAGCACTCAGTGAGTTAGGAGCAGAGTTTATAATTTTAACTCAGGCTTCACTCCAGAACCCATTTTTTTTAAGTGAATAACATTTGTTTATATCATTGTCTGTGTTTTTGAGAAATATGGGATCTGCCCTTCCGAGGTATTGTTTAGGTATTATTACCACCCCACCCCACCATGAAGACACCTAAGCCTACCACCACAGGCCCCTTCTGGGAGCCTCGGTTTATTGTTAGCTTTCTAGGGTTACTTCTTAGTTTGACTTTTCTGACCCTTTGTTTGGTTTCTCTATATTCTACATATAAGTGATACCATCTAGTATTTGTCTTTCTCCTTCTGATTTATTAATTTATTTATTTTTTGATTTATTTTGCTTAGCATAATCCCTTCCAATTCCAGTCATGTTGCCATGGAAGGCAAGAGTTTATCTTTTTTTTTTTTTTTGATAGTTCAAAAGTATTCCATTGTGTGTATATTACCACATCTTCCTGATCCTGTCATCTGTATTTGGGTACTGAAGTTGTTTCCATATGTTGCCTGTGTAAAGAGTGCAGTAGTGAACATGGGAGTGCATGGTTTCCTTGGAATTAATGTTTTTATGTTCTTGAGGTGGATACCTAGTATTGGAATTGTTGATCATATGGCAGATCCATTTTTAATCTTTTTTTTTTAAGATTTATCAATTTATGCATATAAGAACTAGGGTGTAGGCCAGAGGTGTAGGGGGGTGTGAGGATTCACTAGAGACAGAGTGGGGAATAGAACAGACAGATCAACTGAAGTACACTGCAGAGAGGAGCAGTGGGGTGAGGCAGGAGAGGTCTCCTGTGCCATGTGGGAATCTCCTTGGCTCGGGATAGAGCTCATGCTGCAGTGGTTGCAATAGCTTCATAGTCTGAGACTTAACCCATTGTGCCACCGGGGAGACCCGATTTTTAATCTTTTGAGAAACCTCCATACTGTTTTTCCATAAGGGCAGAACTAGTCTACATTCCCATCAACAGTGTAAGAGGGTTCCTTTTTCTCCACATCCTCATCATCACTTGATTCTGGTCTTTTTGACATGGGTCATTCTCACAGATGTAATAGGTGAAGAAACCAAATTCTTAACATTGAGATTGCTATATTGTATAAGGCCATCGCAGTTTTTTAGACATCTTTCTTACATTCCACAATAGACCTGACTGGAATTAAATTGCTCACATAATCTCAGAAGAGTTTATATATATAATTCAGATTTATGAAATATTTGGAAATCTCAAGAGAGTAGCTTCATAGTAGACCAATCACTGGATAGTTAATGACACAAAATATATCAAAACTATGTTGATTTTGAGAGAGTAGAAATTGTTCATTAGATCTGGATGTCTGTAAAAATTATAAATCAGGAGGCATTAAATAGGTATATATCTGAAAGTGTATTATTTACTTTGCATTTATTAATTTCTATACCATGTTAGAGGAACAAAGAGCTGGGAAACTGTTTTATCATTATAGATATTTTGTAGACTACCAATGTTTTTCTTTATCCATGAAAACCTCTTAAAATATGTGTGCACAAAGGAAAACATTAATAAAAAGTAATTAGCTAATGATAATAGCATTAGGAGTTTATCTGAAGTCTGTGATTCTCAAAAGGCAAGTCTTGAGGATCCAACAAGATGATTTTGATTTTAGGAAAGAATCAAAATCAGTGCAACAACTTTGACCACTACATGAGAGTGACCACAAAAGAGAGGCTGTGGCCTAATGCTATTCTATATATGTTACAATCACAGCAGAACTTCTAATAACTGATGTAGAACCTAGAAAATCCAAGGCATTAGATGGATCCAGGCAAGAAAGAGTCTTGTTAAGTGAGGTCTTCTGTTTGGATGATTGTGTGTAAAATTTTGAGTAACTGACTATTTTGTTCATACTATTCCCACTTATTTCTTTCCTAATATTAATACTAACAATAGGGAAAAAAGTATAAAAAAAATATGTGCACATTGACCTTTTCCTAATTTACCACTTAATTGTCTAATTAATTTGGAGCTTAGTATATGCATTATGTAAACAAATATATGCAATAATTAGCAGATTAATTCCACAATATGTAATATTTTGTATAAAAATCTGAAGTGCAAGATTTTATAAAATACATTAACTTTTACAATTATGTGATTGATTAAGACATTAATTTCATATACTATTGAATGAATGAATGTGTTTGATTAAAATTTTTTATTTCATTAATTTAGTTTGAATGAATCATTCTAAATGATCTGGCCCAAATATAACTCCCTTTTCTACTTTATAAATGTTTGAGCTTTGTTTATGGTAAAATATTTATGGAAAAGAGAATAAGAAACACCTCTATATTATTTTCAAGAAAAAAAGAGTTAAAAAAAAACCCTCAAAAATAGTATAAAAACACTATTGGTCTTTTATTTTAATTTTGGGACTTATATTATCGGTGTTATGCTGGAGAGAGTAGGGTTGAGGACACTGTGAAAATGTCATGGGGATATTTTCATCTATTTGTCATAGACAACACTTTATTGTAAGGATTATCTATTTAGAAAAATAACTAGACTACATTTCTCCCTGTAACTATTGTAGAACAGTATCTTTTCTTTGAAGTGTCCTTTTGGTGACATTACCATTTTTGCTAGTAAGTATTTTTCTGTTATTTTTATGTAAATGGATATTATCATAAGATATTTGTATAATGAAAGGTAAAACAAAATATTTATTTTTTGCTGGGGTGCAGCCAGAGGTGTGGGGCAGTGAGAGGGTTCACCAGAAACAGAGTGGGGAGCAGAACAGGCAGATCGACCGAAATATACTGCTGAGGGTAGCAGCAGGCAAGGCAGGAAAGATCTGCCGCCCCCTGTGGGAACCTCCCTGGCTGGCCATCTAAGCTCATGCTGCAACAGCAGACAGCTCCACAGCACTGTGCTTAACCTGTTGCACCACCAGGGAGGCTAGAAAGGTGAAAATTTTTAAGTCAACTATTGTACTGAAAAATATGATCCATAACTTCCTAGTATTGGAAGAAAAGGAAAAGTGACATATTAAGGGGTGCTTGACTTGCCTCTCCTAGTTTGTGTAGGAAACAGTCCTTGAACTTGATAGGTTTACAGTTACATGAATAAGTTACTGAAAGTGACTGTAAGTCAGTGAGTGACCCTGGAAGCTATTTTAGTTATTCCTCTTGTCGCCCACAGCTCTATGCAGTCAATGATACAGTCACAGACATTAGACCAGCAAGCAAGGCTGCTCCTGTTGTGAGTCAGAAAAAAATAAGCTGCCACAAATGCCTCACAACTTTATTATTGCAATTGATCACATTTATGAAGACCTCGTAAAGTTGCAAACAGTTATAATACAAAAAAGGCAGTTAGAACAATGCAAAGTGGTCTATCATTACCTCTTGATGACAACTTTATTACTGCTGTGGACCAATATTGTACAGGAAAATCTAGTAGCCATAAGTTATTTTGAAGTGAAGCAGCACAGCAGGCTGGAGCATTACTGTATAAAATTTATCTTTTATGAGACACAATAATTATATCAAACAGTTACCAAAATGTCTGGGAACTCTAGGATCTATTAAGATACCACAACAGAGACATCTCCTTTATGTTCATTGGGAACGGCAATAAGCCCTACTACCTGGGTAGGGAGATGGGTTCTCACAACTCATCCTTGGATTGCCTACAAGTTACTTTCACAAGTGACTGGCAAAGATGAAGTTTAATAATGTGCAGTCTTGTGAAGCTCAACAGGGCATGAAACTTAAGGGACTCTAGCCATTGAAGTGATTTGGCATTCACCAGTATCTAATTATTGAAGTCAGGAGGAAAAGGGTTTACTAACAATTATGGCCTCTTACCTCTATCCTTCAACATTTATTGTTTTTTTTTTAATTAAATAGGAAAAGAAAACAAATGATATAACTAATTTCCTTAGAAACTGTCATAAATAGGGCCTCCCTGGTGGCGCAGCGGTTGAGCGCTGCGCTGTGGAGCTGTCAGCAACAGCTACGCTAGTTCGACACCCCGCCGGGGAGAGTCCCACATGGTGAGGCAGACCTCTCCTGCCTCGCCCGCTGCTCCCCTCAGCAGTGTATTTCTGATCTGCCTGTTCTCCGCTCCCCACTCTGTCTCTGGTGAACCCTCTCGCCGCCCCATGCCTCTGGCCTGTACCCCAGCTTGTATGTATAAATAAAAAATAAATCTTTAAAAAAAAAAAAAGAAACTGTCATAAATAAATTTGATATATCAGTTTCCAGATGAACTGGATAATCAAAATGTAACAATGCTAGTTTCAAATACGTTGTCTTCTCTTCAGATACATGCTCATGATTCCTCTGAAGAATTATCTAATTCCTGAAGCTGGACTACATTTATTTCGTGTCACTGTGTTATTCTAGCATCTTCTAGTCAGGGAGAAATTGGTGGTGTTTATTACTCATTCAAAAAATGCTTATTAAATGCTTTCTGTGTGTTAAGTATTGTTTGGGGCAAAAGGGGAACTACATTAGAATTTATACTAGAAAAATGTGCTCACGGGTTGATTTAGATTATACACTTTACATAAAATATTTTCTTACACAACCCATTTGAATCTCTGAATAGATAGAAATGAAATACAAAGAAAATGCTGTAGTAGTCTTTGCATAACTATTGTGGAAGCTGCCCCTATAAACTGGAATATTTTAATAATGGAACTGCTTGTCCATAAATGTGAACAGCTTATATTAAGGGTGCAGCTTATAATAATCTTATACTCAGACAATTTCTCAGAGGCCTCTTCCCTTGATTTTATTCAAAATTTCTGTCATTCTTTATTGCTATCTCACTAGCAAAGATCCTTGTATCTTGGCTGATGCTCCCATACATTGGGTACCTACTGTTGTTTGGTTCGTACAAAAGTAGTGTTTGGTAGTGTTTGAGTCTGTTTCTCACTCTGGCTTGACTCTTTGGATTTCCTGCAAGATATGACTATGATATGATTATCCTACTGCCTCTGAGTCTACAGTGAAAATTCGAACTCAGTTCCAAGGCTCTAGACTCTCTCCTAAAACTGAGAAAGTAACATGTATTCATGAAGCATGGTGATTGTTAGTTTTGTTTTAAACCACACACATTCATGCTATAATAATGGAAATACATAGATTATAACTCAAAAACTCTATCCATAAATACTCAAATTCTACATCCTTTCCCATATTTTTCTTCTAATATTTCTGTTCCTTACAGGTATTTTATAAGGACATTTGTTTATTTAACCTTTATTTTGTCTTGCTGAATCTTGTCATCTATCTGGAGATTTTGATATGGTTTGTGATGTACAAAATATTGTGATGGAGATTTCCATTTACCCTCTGCTTTCTTCTCCATTCTTTTCTATGTCTTGATTGTTATTGTTTGGCTCAAAATGTTCAGTTACTCGTTTTAGAGGATTAGAGGAGAGTAAGAATGGGGTAATTATTTCTATAACTAGTCCTCTGACTTCCTTCTGTCCAAGGTCTCCAAGCGCACTTTGCCCCTTTAGCAATAACCTCCCCTCCCATGGGGCCCCTCTTCTTCAGCTACTTTCTTTCTTTCTTTTTTTTTTTTTAGATTTTATTTTTATTTTTGCATACAAGGTGGGGTGCAGGCCAGAGGCATGGGGCAGTGAGAGGGTTCACCAGAGACAGAGCAGGGAGCAGAACAAGTAGGCAGATTGACCGAAATATACTGCTGAGGGGAGCAGCGGGTGAGTCAGGAGAGGTCTGCTGAGCCATGTGGGAATCTCCCCCACCAAACATGGAACTCCAGCAGCAGCCCCCCCACCAGCCCTGACAACTCCACAGCGCTGTGCTTAACCCATTGCCCCACCAGGGAGGCCCTCAGCTACTTTCTAAAGGTCCAGAAAATGACCTTTCTCTCAACCCCTTAGGTGCATGAGTGGCAAAGATTTTCCATGATCCTAGCCCCCAGGGCACTTAAGCATCCTGGATTGGTTGTTTTGTCTGCTCACATATTTGTCATTTTAAAAAAAGGGAAAGAAAAATACTTTTTTTCCTCAACTAATTCCTCTGGATTATCTCATGGCTCCAACTCTGATAAATTTGTTTTTGTTTTCCCATTAGGACATGCTATTCTTCACATTAACTAAATTTCTCTTTAACATCCATCTCTCAATATCCTCCATTTTTTGATCTGTAAATTGAAGAAAATAAAACCACTAATCTTAGGTTCTGAAATTAAATGAGATAAGGTTTATAAATTACTTACCATACTGCATACGCAAGGGTAGTATTAATAATATGACTCTTTCTAGATGAAAATATCCTCTTCCTGCATACTCCTTGATGTAGTAGATAACATAAAGTTTTTTTGTTATTTTGTTTTTATTAGCAATGAAATTTCCCTTTGGTAATAATTTTACCTTAACCAAAAATGTAAAATGACCTGACATTTCATCTTGAAATATTTGATTAAAATTCTGAATGTTGCTAGCCCAAGAACTATATCTTACCTAGAATCCTGAGATACAAGCAGACACACACATTCCATTATTTTAGTTCATTTTTACAAAAGATAAAAGGAGTGTATTGCATCATTAATTTTTAGATGTTTAAAACTAATGTTAATACTGTGCCTAAGATCCTTTTTTCCTTGCTCTTTAAGGTTGCTCAATTAGATAGCTTCCTGAATTTGTATATGTATTTTGCAGTTTCTTCATTATCACAATTATTTAACATTCTATATAATTTTTGAGTGAATTCTTTAGAGTTTCTTTTTCATAGAAACCAACTGTTTCTACATTCTTTATAGTATGACAAGTTCTACCCTAACATTTTATTTTGGATCTGCGTGTACTGTTTTGTGGCAAGTACTCTGAATTGTCAATGACATTCCCCCTCATTATTTTTTAGTCTTATTTCTCCATAGGTATAACTCTGTTTATATAAAGGGTAGGTGTGAATAATTTCTTTGATTTAGTTTCTGATCAGATTAATGGCTTTAGGTTAAAATAGTGTCCAACCCTGGCTGATCCTAGCAAGTATTCAGCTGGCATGGCTTTATTGAGAGATTAAACTAACAAGGGGCAAGGAAATGAATGTTTCTGATGCTGTATTATGGACAGGAGTGCTTTCTCAGTTTCTAAATTCTGTTTGTAATCTAAAATCATAAAATATATTAATCCCTTTTCTCAAGGACCCCAACCACAATCTGATGAATAAAGAATCTCAATCTCAGGGAATTGAAGCATTGTATCCAAAGTTACATAGCTAATGAAGAGCTGCAAATAAAACCCAGTATAATGCCCAGGAAATGTAGCAGAAGCATCTCCATAAATGGGGGAGGTTTCATGTTCCCTACTCCACCTTATGAGGCGCAGAGCTGACGGGTGACACTAATTAGCATGCATGACAGGAAGAGTCAAGGGAGAACACTTGGAGACACTTGGAGGAAACAGTAGAGCAGAGAGACAAGTGAAGATGGTGCACTTGGTTCTCAACATTGCACTTAAACTAGGGACTTGGGAGACATGTGAAGGAGAGACATGTAGAGATACTTGGAAGAGACACATGGGTGAGAGAAAGGTGGGGAGGCTGACAGTGGCAGCTCTTACCTTGATTTGTACTTTGATTCTGTTCCTTTCGTCCCAATCTTGCCTGTTCCTCTCTGCCCCCTCTCAATGGGTCTCCTCTAGAAGGTGTCTTCGACTTGTGGCAGGCTTTCAGGTGTCAGTGGCCCTGCTTTGGGCTAACCCTGTTTGGCTGGGCATTTACCCACAAGGAGATGGGTAACTTTAGGTGTTTTATTGAGAAATTGTTATTGTTTGTTCTCTTCTCTCTGTGTGTACATTAATTTATTAACATTCTTTCGCACCAAGTATGCTTTGTCTTTGTGCACAAAGGTGGCTACACCCTTTTAGAGTATGCAATTTGGGGATCCTGGGGTACCCTTCAGTTTGTCTACTAACAGATTGAGCATTGGTTTTGGAAATGTGAAACTTGTGTTTACTCTCTTGCTTTATAGTTTTTGATATATAGGTTGGATGATCTAGTAGTCTTCTCTCTAGTTCAGTTTTGGAATTGAAAATAATAAAAGTAAAAATAAGCTCACCATAAAAGATTGTGGTGTGGATCAGTTGAAACAGGCACATAGAAAGCTTCATAAAAAGTCAGTCTGCTGATTCCCTGCTCTTGCTTTTTTCTGCCTCACCATGCCGCCTTTCCTTTTCTTTATATAGACACTTGATGAACTACCTGTCTTAAGAGAATCATTGATTAATTTTAACACTAACTCAATAATTTCTCTTCAATATTACCCATATTAATGTCTATCTTATGGAATAATCAGACAAAATATTTGATTGTGAGGTCTATTTATGAAAAAAAGTACATATACATATATATTAGTAATAATACCAGATAATCAAAGAATTTCATCTCCCTCATTTTCTTATTAAGAATTAAAAGTTTATGTTTATAGCTTTATTTAAGTTACTTAATTTTGTTGTAGGATAGGATTTTTAATCTCAGAAGCTATATTTGAAAGAATTCGCATTTTTATTATTGATTTTACTAAATAGGAAGTGAATGTTTATGAAAATGTATAGATCATTTTGTTTGTATAGACATTTACAATTTGCTCTATTTTCTTTTGGGCTTGATATTAAATGAAGTGAGCAACTTTACTTCTTTTTTGGATGCTTAGGAAAATATGTTAATTGATAAATATTAACTGAAACATAACAAAAATAATTAAGCAAAAATATATTCTTTAGAATAACTTTGATATTATTAAGGGGAGTAATAAAGTGGAAATTTAACTGTAAAGTGTGTTTGAGGGAATGGCCTTTTCTACCAGCGTGACATACATGGGGATGGTACTTCCGGAGCATACAGTTTTTTACTTTTATTTCTTCGACACATTGATTGCTGCAGGATAACAAGGACACAGATGGGCTCTTTTTTTTTTTTTTTTCCTCGCTATCTTTGCTATTTGAATGAAGAGACAACTCATTAGGATAAAAAGTTATTATAATAACACAAATTTATGACTAGTCAAAGTGAGAAGTGAGACTATAGAGTGAGGCCTCTTGTTCAAGTAATTACCTTCTTTTACCCACTTTCAGCACTGAGGAAGCTCATTTTTGTTTATTTAGTTTCCAGGGTCAGGAATCCCCAGGTTTTTACTAAACAATATGTCATTAAATCTGCAAGCCTCTCCTCTGATAGAAAGTGCCTGGGGTGTGTGCAGCCAGGGTGCCAGATAATGTCTAGTACTCTAGAGGTAGCTGCACTCACTCTCTGGAGTCCAGAGATCAGTTCCAGGTCTTTTGTTTGTTCAAGTTGGAAGGGGAGAGGTTTGGTCCCTGTAGTTTTTCAAAAGTTTTGTCATTCATACTTCTTGTTGTTTTAAAGCAGGAAGTAATTTAATACATGGAAGTAAATATTTACAAGATCCTAGACACAGGTAGAGGGCTGTGATCTAGGATGGGCTTCCAGGAATCACTCCCATAGCAGTAGCAACAACTTGGCTTATCAAGGGACTTAGAAGAGGACTTGAGAGAACTACTAGAGCTCTTAACTTCCAGAAAATAGTATCATAGTTATTACTCCTGCCCTCATTGCTACCCCCAATACTGCTAAATATCACCACTTTTACTATCACAAAGTTAGTAACTGGAATCACAAAGTTAGCAATGGAAGCATCCAGTGTCCCCACAATCCAGCCTTTTAGCCCCTGAAGTCAAAGTAGCTACAAGATGGCCTCTACTGCACTTCTCATTTCATGTCAGTAAATCTAATCTGCAGAAACAAATTCCTTTTCAGAGCTTCATCTCTAAGGGATGCGAGAAATAATCATTTAAGCTTTCAAGACTCTGTAGTACAGGAAGGCACTTTAAAAGAAAGTTGAAATTGATTTTGAGTACCACTTCTTATTCAGCATGTCCTTTATGTTCAACATGGCATCTTAGTTTTTGTTCTTCAGTAAGTTCAAAATACTCCCAAAATTCAACTTTGACATCAACATCAATGTTAACAGTATTATAAATTTTCTGTTCATGATATTTTGTGACTACTACCATATGGTCTCTTCTGGAAAATCTTCTGCTCCAGACACTGGACATTATGTGTTTAGCATAATGTGGAACATATCCTGAGAAGTTAATTTTGTATTACTTCCTTGAAATAATTTCCCCCGTGTTCTGTTTCACAAATAGTCTTTATTTTCCAGATAAACATTCCTTCATACATGTCTCTTAGCAGTCTTAAGTTGCTGCTTTATTTTCAAGTTTCTATCACCTGGAAGAATGTATAGCTACCACTGTAGGAACAGATGTTCAATTTATACCATACAAATTCACAGATTCTGGTCTTAAGGAAAATTACTAAAAAATTCACCCATGGTTTCTTTAATTTTTTCTCCCTATTTTATTGACTATGATCATATCTCTGTGGATGTGTGATAATTCCAGAATACAAATAAATTTTTGAGGACTTTACTTTTTTCAGTGTATAATGAAACAATTATTGTCAATTAAGGAGAAATTGAGAAATTGATTTCAGTCTGCCACTACATCTCAATTCTCCAGATTTCCCGTTGTCCATGGCAGAAGCTTCAGGTTGTCCTCCATTTCTTTCCCTTCACAGTCCACCAAGAAGTCCTTGTAGCTGAACTTTCAAAATAGATTCAGGATCTGACCAATTTTGAACATCTCAACCTTGGTCTGAATTCTAAGATTTCATGCTGGTACTAAGGGAGGAGCTTGCTTCCATGCTTGCCTGTTTCACATTCTCACACTAATACCCAGATTGATCCTTTCAAAAGCTAATTAGGGTTGTTTAACTGCTTTGTTCCATGATTACTATGTCAATTTGCTGTGGCTATTGTAATTACCACAAACTGGGAGGCTTAAACATATATTCATGTTTTTACAGTCTGGAAGCTAAAGACCAAGATCAAATTATTACTACAGTTGGTTTCTTCCCTAGACTTTCAGGGAGCATCTATTACATGCCCTTGCTCCTAATTTCCAATCGTTTGTTGGCCATATTTGTCATGTTTACTTGAGAAGCTTCACTCTTATCTATGCCTTCATCTTCACACTTTGTGTGTAGGTGCCCTTTAAATTTACCAGCCCTTGGGGCTGGCCATTTTCTGTGCCACCGCATGAATGGTATAAGCATTCAATAAAACACACACAACTCCTGAACTACTGGATATTTAAAAAAAAACTGTAATAGCTCCAATAAAACACCTTACACTTTCACCAAAACAATGTGTAAAGCTTCTAGACTGAGTACGATCAAAGAAATAGCTCCTAATAATTCCAAATAAATCCACCCTGGCATGAAAAACCGGAGACTAGATGAACACATATTAATACGTGAGCGACCACCTGATACTAGTGACAAAAACACGTACTAATACGTGAGCAGACCACAAAGTGTTCACATGGTATCCTCCTTGTGTATTTCTATCTCCAAATTTGCTCTTTTCGTGAGGATACCAGTCATATTAGATAAGTGCCCACTCTAATGACCTCAGTTAACTAACTGCATCTGTAATGATCTTATTTCCAAATAAGGTCATTTTCTGAGCAAACTGGGAAGGGATTAGGTTGGCTTCAAGGTATGATTTTTTAGAGGACATGAATCAACTCTTAATACCAAACTCATAATGTCATCTAGACCTAGCACCATTAGCCTAACATGGCTTTAGTGTGACACAGCATGGCCTGGATTTCCATTGCCACTCTAACCTTATTCTAGAACATAGTCACTTTCTCTAGCCATCCTTTTACCTTAAGACCATTGCAACACTCTTTAATCAGACTTCAATTGGATTACACATGCCAAATGTCTTGTCTTCTTCATATTTTTGTTTAAATGCCATTTGGCAATGAACCTACACTGACCACTTAATTAAGCTCCCCTTCTCTTTCTGTAAATTGTTAATGACTTTATCCTAGTCTTTTCTAAGCATTACCAAAATCTAACATTCTAATTTTTTAAATATTATTTGTTGCTTTTCCCTTCCAAATTAAAAGTAAAAATATAGTCATTAATCTAATAAAATACTAATTATAGGGCTTGACATAGAGAGAGGTTCAATATAATTGCACTGAATATTTTCTCAGTGGTCTTTGTGGAATAAACAGTAAGTATCCCATTAGAACCCTATCAGGACTAAAGCACTTGAGGTCTACTCATTGTTTCCATAGCCAGCATTTGGACGAGAGATCCAATGGATTCAAATCTGGATTTGCTATCCAGATATGAGATTGTTTTCTTTTCTAGAGGTAATGTTTACAACAGTATATGGGCGTGGATTTTAGTTTAGTGAGGGTGTCTTTAAATGTAGAAAGAATGTAGAAGAAATGTACATGCCAAGCAGGAAAAAGGTTGACATTAATAGAAAATTCATTGAGTGAAAAAATGGTTCACAGTAATTTTCTGTTTTATGGAAATGGGACACAGTTCAAATGAGTGAGCTCCAAATCATTAACAGTTGATATAAAGCCACCTGAAAAATTTACACTGATAGAAAAAGCAAATGAGAATTGTGGAGCTGAGTCACATATGTAGAAGAGTAAATAGAAACAATTGTGAGTCGGACCTCCCTGGTGGCACAGCGGGTTGGGTGTAGCACTATGAAGCTCTCCACAGCCACTGCAGCACAAGTTCGATACCCGGTCAGGGAGATTTCCACATGGCACGGTAAACCTCTCCTGTCTCTCCCACTGCTACCCTCAGCAGTGTACTTCAGTCAGTCTGCCTGTTCTGCTCCCCACTCTGTCTCTGGTGAATCCTCTCAGCACTGCACACCTCTGGCCTACACCCCAGCTTGTATGCATAAATAAATAAATCTTAAAAAAAAATTGTGAGTCCTGCTGAAGTATATCTAGAAATGTACTGTTTTATTTCTTTTGTGTGTGTGTGTGTGTGTGTGTGTGTGTGTGTAAGAGTAACCATATCCCAAATTTTTAAAATTCATTTTTTATTTATATCCTTTACATTATTTTGTATTCCCCGTAGGTTTCCCTCCACCGATTCACCCGTGAACCATCACCATAGTCCCTTGTGCTCTTTTCCACTCCCTCTCCCATAGAATATCTCTTATTTATGGTTGCCTGCTTCTTTTTGGTTTTGTTTTGTGTTATTTTCTCCTCCTGATCTCTTATTTGACTCCCTTATATTCCTCCTATTAGTGAAACCATTCAATATTTTTCTTTTTCCTTATGGCTTATTTCTCTGAGTATGATCCCCTCTAGCTCCATCCATGTTGCTGCATATTGCATTAGTTTATCATTTTTAATTGCTGCATAGTATTCCATTGTGTACATGTACGATATCTTCTTGATCCAGTCATCGATTTTTGAGAATTTAGGTTGTTTCCATATCTTAGCTATTGTAAATAGTGCTGCAATGAATACAATTATGCATGTGACCTTTTGGATTAATGTTTTTGTATCCTTTGGGTAGATTGCCAGAGTGGTATTGCCGGGTCATATGGACGCTCCATTTTTAGCAGTTTGAGGAACTGCCATACAGCTTTCCATAGTGGTTGGTCCAGTTTGCATTCCCACCAGCAGTGTAGGAGAGTTCCTTTTTCTCCACATCGTCGCCAGCATTTGTTGTTTCCGTTTTTCTAATATGTGCCATTCTTGCTGGTGTAAGGTGGTATTTCATTGTGGTTTTTATTTGCTTTCAGTGATTATGAGGGATGTTGAACATTTTTTCATATGTCTGTTTGCCATTTGCATTTCTTCTTTTGAGAAGTATCTTTTATTGTTTTATTTCATTGAATTTCTCCATGAAATACCTAAGCATCTTCCAATAAATTGTCCTCCCCATTCTTTTAAGGTAATGAGAAAATTTTTAACTTTTTTAAATTAAAAATTTAATTTTGTGTGAAAGAGTCCTAATTCAGAAAATAATATAAAACCCACATTATATCTTATATACCATGGTTTCATCTTGGATTTATTTATTTTTTATAAACACATGTTGATACACATAATTTACACATATAAATTATATATAATTTACATACATAAATCAGAATTTGAAGTTGTTTTTTTTTTCCATAAGCAGTTTGAGTATCATATTCAACTATATATTCTGGCTTCTAGAAAGCCTATGATCAGTTTAATATTTGTTTTTATTTTTATTCATATATTTATTTCCTGTTGTTATTAAAAAACTATTATTTTATGCCCTTGTTAATGTTTTGGCAGTATAGGCTCTCACTCTCAGGTGTAGTCAGTGGCCCTCTCACTGCTGAAGCATCCGTAGGCCACCACCACAGTCCACTGTGTTCTAGTTCTCCACCCCTCTGTTTTCATCCCTCTCCCCCTCCCTAATATTTGCTTTTAGATAATTTTTTTTCACTTTCTTGTTATCACTAAGCTTTTACAATCTCATTAGGATTGTAGATATTCATTATGCAGTATCTCAGATATTTTAGATTCATTTATGTTGCTCAGAAAATTGTGTATAAGATCCTGAGAATTTAGGTTTTAATCAATTCTGGAAAATACCCAGTTTTTCGAGATTACCTCTTCCATTACTTCTTATTCTAATATCAATTGTATATACCATGTCTCATGACTTGTTCTCATTTTCTGTATTATATTTCCATTTATTTTTTCTTTTTTCAGTGACTTTATTTTTTCTGCTAAAAGCATTATCTATATCTTTTTAACTCTTCCCATTTTCCCCCCTTAACATGTAGTTCTTTTTCTAAGGGTATCAATTACCTTTCAATGTTCTTTTATAAGATTTTGTGTTCATATCTTAGTTTATTTATGATTGTTACTTTATTATTTGAAGATGTTAAGATTCTAATCCAGCAATCTGTTATGTCAAAGCTAATTATTTCCTAATATCTTTTGTGATTTTTTTACAATGGACTCATACTTTGAAGAATGGTAATAGATGAGTATTCCCACTGGCCAGGATTCTTAAAGTATCTGTCTTTGTGGATTACATGTTTACTTCTTAAAAAATCACTCTGGTAATATTACTCACATATAATCACTGTTTTCATTTCATATCTTTAGGATTATGTATCTACTTGGGTATTGAAAAATGATTTCTAGACCTAATAGATGAACACGTTATGGAATTTCATACTTTAGGATAAACCTTTTTCCAGTGAGATTCCAGAGGGAGAGAGAGCCTCATCTGTGATAGAAAATAAATTTCTATTTCCCTAGTTCTCTATGGAAATAGTCCAGTTTTGTTCAGATATCTCAGTTTCAGCTGTCTACCCCATGTTTATCAGTAAGATCAAAGCCTTTTGTTTATTAAGATACGTAATTCCCTCTACTCAGTGTCCCTAGACAGTTGCAGATAATTGTTTTATATTTATACATGCAACTTTCAGTCAGTTCATCTCTTGTTTTACCTATAACTTTTCTTTTTTCTTAAGATCTTAGCACGATCTTAGACATTTTTATTACACTTTTTCCCATCATTTTCCGTGGGATCTTAGTTTTCTATTATATTGTTTTTCATCTCGAGACTGTATAGGATATAACATAATATATGATTCCAAATTGGAGTATATTTAACCCTTGGATCCTTAAATTTTACCCAAGTAAGTAACATTTTAGTGTTATGAAACTATTTAAGGGATTAGCTATTCTTTTTTTTTAACAGAAAAATAAACTAGTTCAATATCTTTAGTATTTTACATAAACTTAATTCAATTCATTGTTACCAGCATCTGAAACAGCCCCTCCTCCTTTTGAAGGCTTAACTACAAGCTGGAGTGGGCATAATTTATAGCAAATCCCAACAAACATCCTTCTGTGCAGGTGAGACTCTAGTTACAGCTTGGCTAACAACAGATGGCATTATTTTAACACAGAGAAATGCTGAGTGAGACACAGAGTCTCTCTCAAGAGTAATGGCAGTCTGAGATTGTTGGCTTAAATGAGACTCTGGTGATTGGAATTCATAAACCTGGACAGGAGAGAGACTCATCTATTGCCAAGTACATAAAACACCTTTAATTACAGTCACATTGCTAAAGGTTAAATAAGCCTCATGTAAATGAAAATAAAAAGAGAAAGGCAAATAATTTTTTTAAGAATCTATTTAATTGCCATTTTTTTTGTCTCAAAGTGAAAATTTGGAGGTAATAAATACAGAAATAAATAATAAACAATTCATTGAAACTGAGAAAAAATAAAAATATATTTCAAAGATAAATTCTTTCTGTTAATTTATTTAAAGTGTCCCTAGTTTCTGATTCTGTATCAATTTTCACTACTTACACTGATTTGATCCATGACAGTACCATTTCTCACCAGTACCATTGAAGTAGCCTCCCACTGGTCTCCTTGCAGACACGTACCTCTGCAGTCTATTTTCAACATACAAACCACTTTTTATTTGATATATTCTCTTTGATATATTTTATATTTTTAAAAATGTAAAAATTAAATAGAAGAATATAAAAATCCACCATGTATACATCATCAGTCTTCAACAATTTTTAACATTTGCCACTCTTGTCTGGTTTATTTAGGCTTTCCCTATTTCTAGTCTTCTCATAATTCTTTGAATATTGCAACTTGATCAAGTTACTCTTCTGCTCCCCACTTTTCCAGAGATGTCCAAACTCAGAGAAAGGTAGAAAAACTGTAACCCAATCAATGGTCCTTTCTACAGCTTCCGTCACTTCTTCTTCCACCATCTCACAACTCTTTTACTTCTCTCTGCTCTAGTTGCTGACCTCTATGTTGTTGCTGGAATGTGAGGGCCTACTCACCCCTTAGAAATTTGCAATTCCTTCTTTTCCTATTTGAATCCCTTGAATGTCTTTCTCTTGTCTAATTGCTCTGGCTAGGACTTCCAGTATTATATTGAAAAGTAATGGTGAGAGTGAAATTAAACTGTCTCTATTTGCAGATAATACGATAATATATATACAAAACCCTAAAAACTCCATAGAAAAACTACTCAAAATAATAGACCAGTTCAGTACAGTAGCAGGATACAAAATCAATGCACAAAAATCAGTAGCCTTCCTATATGCAAACACCCAATCTGAAGAAGAAGAAATTAAGAAATCCATCCCCTTCAAAATCGAAACCAAAAGATTCAAATATCTAGGA